>JARHVA010000067.1:3105000-3245000 GCA_037957365.1 Torreya grandis | reverse complement strand
TTGGAGCACTTAATAGTTTCTTGAGTTATTTCCCATGTTCATCAAGTTAATGATTGATTTTTTCTATATTTCCATTATTTTATATATAAGACCATATGTTTCTAACATCGTATTCAAGTTGGCTCACTTTGTGATCTATTGAAGAAAACCCTTGACCAATAGATTCAATAGTTCATTTTTATAATTTTATCTCCTCTTTGTAAGGATTCATTTCAAGCATTTATAAACCCTTTCCTTTGTCCCTAGTGTATGGTCCTACCATATAAAGTCTTTACTATGTGCAATTGTTATTTTCCTTTGACCAAATAGTTTTAGACTTAATTTGGCCTCCAATGTACATTTAAAAAAAACCATACTAATTTTTGAGAAATTTCTGAATATATAAATAAAATATAAATATTCCTAAAATGTGAGTTTAAGATAAAACTTAATAAAAACCATAAAATAACACTGACTTGTTTAAATTGATCACCAAACCTTTAATTTTTTAATTATATATTTCTCTTTAACCTTAAAATCTAGATAGGGGGATCTAGGATTAAAGGGGTAAAGATAGCCTAGGGCACGAGGATGGTTGACTATCTCTAAAGTAGGCTAATTATTTATGAAACTTGGATAAAACATATACTGAGTTTATTATGCTAAGATGCTAAAGATAGAAAGTACAACTATGCTAAATATTCTAATGATAAGGAAAACAAGATACTTAGTTGATTATAGTGCTAATACATATCTAGATCTAGAACATGTAGAAATTAGACTCGATCTAGATTTTGGAATAGTCTCTTGATTTTATAAATCTGATGTCTATGTCCATGGACACTTACCTGACCTAGGATAGTTTTGTTGACATTACTTTCTAACTTGAATGTAGGTGTCTAGTATAGAATACCTACTAAAACTAGATGCAACCACCTACATGCTTTTAGTTTTTATGTCACCTTCACTCTACTGCATTTATATTTGGGTTATAGACTATTATTTCTTGTGAAATAATAAAACCCTAGTTCTTCATCTTCATAATGGCTATGTAAAAAATGGATTAGTGAGAACACTATGTAGAGCTACCACAAATACACCACTTTCAATGAGTATTGCCTACATATCCAAGACTTCGAACAGGGCCTCAGACTTATGTAATTTTCCCCTATGTGTCGGCTTGCATGTGAATCATGCAATGTGTGATAAGTAAATACAATATTTACCTATCTTATAACTTGGAAAATGTGGCTCATGTACTTCTCCTTCAATATTTTAGACCTATAGATATGCTATCCCTATGACTAGTTCAAAAATCAAAGAAATTAGAAAAGGTTTTTCTCACTTGAGCATTTGATAAAATGTTTTTGGTAAGTTACCTTATGAGTTTCTAGGTTCTTTCTAGGCCTATGATAAGTGATGATATTATATTTATACCAATCCTTTTGGATAATATCTCATTTTAAAACACTTAGACCAATCATAATAATATGTTTTGTTTGTATGTTAGATGACTTTAGGGCACCAGATATTTGCATTAAAATATGACACTTACATTGACATAAGAATCTTACTAAGATGCAAGTGTTTGGCCATTTGGAAAATAGCTACAAGTCTAAAACTTACAAAGGTAAAATATAAGTAGGTTTATAACATTATGGGCATGATAGAAAGCATGGGTCATCATAATACATTATTCATACTAAGAGATAATCCATTAGGCACAAAAATAGTGTACATGAGCCTTTTGATAGCGAGAAAGGTCTAAAAGTTGAAGGTACATCCATGATATGTATTTTCCAAGTATACAAGACTAAGGTTATATGTAATTCATAAATAATGTCTACATTTCCCCATCCTTTAATCTAGTAATGAAATATTTAGTTTAAAGGAAAAATAATGTGTACCTAAGTGTGTATAACACACCTTGCCTTTGCTTAAGTCTAACTTGAGCACTTTTCTACTGATTGACCTCCAACCAAGAGCATGATACAATATATAATTAGTGCATATAATCTGAAATCAGAATCATTAAAATGATGAAAATTGAAAGAGAGCAAGGTTTAGGATTACACCTATGTATCGATGCATCCATCTTACCTTTCAAAAAAAAAATGAAATATGTATCACTTTTAATCAATGAAATCAAGATTAGGAAAAATATAAAATCTAGAAAGTGAAAATATCTAAAGTGATAGAGAAATATTGGAGGAGGCATGTTTATAACCTTGGACAAAAGATGATTTGCCATCTGAAAATTGATATTGGCTCAACTATGAAAATCAATCATACTTATAACCTAATGAGTTTGAGTAAACCAAGTTAACTCACACTATAAAAATGGTGAGACTAGATAATATAATCAAGCCCATCATATAAACTTGGCAATATTGAGTTATTTAATTACCTTAACCATACCATAAAGTGAACTAACTATTGTTTTAGATTGGCTCAATATAGTTCATAAAATTCCAACCTTGTGGGTGGTGATAGTCCTTGAAAGTGTTTGAAACATGAAGCTAATTTAATATTGAAATAATAGGCACAAATTGCATACCATGTGCACCTTATATATGTATCATGACAAAACTATGTATAGCAATGGTACCAATGTATATAATTCCCAAAAATTTGTATTTGAATCATATAACTCTGTAATTTGGCCTATTTGACACTATTTAAGTGTGCATAATATGTTTCCAAAATATTTCCTCACTATAATCTGAATCTGAGAACTGGTGTAAGTGCCAATGTGTAGGACATGTTTCCAAAACATACCCCCATTATAATCTAGGTATGTTGTATATTGAATAAGTGTGGAGAACATGTTTCCAAAACCTATCCCTACTGAATCTAAAACTATGAAAATGTGGAGAACATATTTCTAAAACATGCCCTCATTGCAATTTGAATATGTGAAGCAATGTGGCAGTCATACCTCTATGACATGCCCCCATAAATATGTCCCACATTTTGAGGTGAGGGAAAGTAGCAATTGGTAGTTACCATACCTCAAAAGGATAAGATAAACATCTAAACTATGAATATACCACAATTTAATTATAGGATGCTTGTCAAAGACATTTTGGCATCATAAAATATCATTTTAATTACTTTTGTTTAAATTATGTTGTGTGTGTGTGTGTGTGTGTGTGTGTGTGTGTGACATCTTAATTAATATATTAATTAATATCTTTTTTGTCTACCTATATATCACTTGAGGGCTATGGTGGTGTATGCTCTCCTCGCATCCTTGCGACAATTCTTAGAGGATCAAGAACCACCTATAAACCCTCTCATTTTTATTTTCTAAGGGAAACATGACATGGAATTGACACCCATGCACTTGCCATATTCTTAGGGGGATAGTGATCATGGATTTCACCACCATGCACTAATCCACACTCTGTGTTTTGGTGGAGTATGAATATCAGGACAACTATCATTACATGCCAAATCAAAATTTCCCATAAAGGGTTCTATGGAGTGAGGGGTATTTTAGCTCCAATACACAAAGTTATTAAATAAAATCATATATAGACTTGGTCCCCATCATACCGTTTCATATATCAGGGACTGCCCTAAACACTCTTGTGTAAACCTATCTTAGAACCTTTTGGTTGTAATAGGTGTTTCACTACCAGATTCAAGATCAAATCCTAAAAAGTTGTTAAGTGTTGGTGAGATTGAGAGGGTTTGATTTATTAATTAATAGGTCACTATCCTAAAGTCTCACTCATAAATCCATTAGATGGTGTGAACATTGGGTTACATACCCTTTTCATTTTACTAAATTAGGACTTGTGGATGAGTGTGTTGTTTGCATTTCATGTTTAAACTTGTGTTTTTTGTAAACAAAGTCAACCACTCCCATTTTTGTTTCAAAACACTTAGACACCCATAGGATCAAAAACCCATCTTTAAACCTCATAATAACATACATCTCATACCATCTATTTACACCTTTATTTTAAAACCAAATTTTAGTGGTCACCCATACCTTTAGTCTTCACTATCACTTTTAAATCCTTTGAATAGGTATTATCAACATACATATCCTTGTAAAGCCCTTAATATATCACCCATCATTTCCCTATCATTTCCTCTTCATACCTTATACCCATCTAATCAATATATTTCTAGTCTGAAATGCTCTCAATCATTTCATCTCCTAGTCTTCTTGTTAGATTGGACTTTTGTAGGGTTTTATCCTTTTGTAATCTTTGGTCATTTTAATCTTCACCTCTTTTTAGTTCCAAAATCACCACATTTCCAGATCATCTTATTTGACCACCCTTAGATTTGATTTAGGCCAAACTAATATTCTAAGTCACATCACCCATCACACCTAATAACTTTTGCTATCCAATATGCCAATCCAAACCCATGCCCAACTCCTTAGGATGGGACAAGGATTCAACCAAGAGAATGATTTATTTGGTAACCTAAGTGATCGACATCAAAATCATGATAATACACAGTGATATTCACACTCCCAAAGGAAAAGATGGCCAATTCATGAATTACTTCTTCCATAGTGATGAAGTTAGAACATGATTTGACTAGTATGGACATGTTAATGGTGAGTGTTAGGTCATGTGGATGGGTGGCCTAAATGTTACAAAAGGTTGCGATCACATCTTAGGGTTAGTGTGCCCCACATTCCAATGACTTGAGCTAGAATCTGGTCACAGTTTATATATATATATATAAATATAAACTGTGACCAGATTCTAGCTCAAGTCATTGGAATGTGGGGCACACTAACCCTAAGATGTGATTGCAACCTTTTGTAACATTTAGGCCACCCATCCACATGACCTAACACTCACCATTAACATGTCCATACTAAACAAACACATGAATAAGAGGAACTTGTGGACCATGAACATGAACTCAAAGATCAAGAACAACAGGTCCCTATTTAAAATAACTATGTCTAGGCTAATTGGATACAAACCTCCCTAGATGATTGATTGAACCAACTCACATAAAAAAATAATTCTTTGGCCTCCCAATTCCATACCCAAAATCAACAACCATACTCCCCATGCCAAAATATCCATAACTCCAATAGACCACACATAAGTCATGCTCAAACCTCTAATCCTCTTGAGCATTCATAATTTGCACAAGAACGAAAAATGATGAAATAAAATCTAAAAAAAATCAACCCTAACTCATAATAAATTAAATATAAATATGAAGATTTTTACTCTTCTCCCTTAGATATGAGGATTCTACAAATTCGTTTCCCACCTCACTTCAAGATCCCTAAATTCAAAAATTATAGAGGGAAGGGTGATCTCTGCAATCATGTCTAAGAGATTTACATGGATTTTCATGAGGTTGCATATTATGACACCTAATTACTAATAATTTTTCCAAAAAGTCTCAAAGGACGAGACCTAGAATGGTTTAAGCATTTAGCAAAGGGGTCTATATCTAGTTTTGGAGAATTGACTGAATAATTGGTGAGACATTTCTCATTCAATATAGAACATGATGTCTCCATTATATACCTATATAACACTAAAAAAAGGAATGGGGAAAGCTTGGCCTCTTTCATACAATGATAGAGAAGCTTGGCAAGCTACTTTTGATGCACATTACTAGAGAAAGACTTAGCAAAAATATTTGTTGACAAGCTCAATTCAGAGCTAAACTATCAATTTAAAATCCAATGTGCTAAAACATTTGATAAGATTATTAAAAAGGAGATACAAATTGAAAGATCACTTATTTAAAAAGAGCAATTAAATTATATACCCAAAGTTACCATAATCAACATCAAGAAAATTCTATTTTAGGTAAATAAAAAATCTTCAATACAAATAAGAATGTTGTGGGAGACAGAGTTATAGATTCCAAACAACATGTTCAAACTATGTAAAAGAGGACTCTGACAGATTAGAAAATCTCTCCTCTATCCAAGTGACATGAGGTAAACCAAAGCCTCAACAAGAGAAAGACCTCTTAGCATCCTTGGAGTGCCTATTGAAGTGGCCCTTCAATAATTGATCATTGTTAACATGACTACTCTTCCTGAAATTTGACCTTTGGATGATAGTAGACCTTGACCCAATTGTTATTGCAAGGATAAATTATGTCAATACCACATATTCAAAGGTCATGACATAGATAAATGTATGTAATTTAAGAATTATATTCAAGATCTTATTTAAAAAGGTGATATTGAAGTAGAAGGGAAGAGTAATCCTAACTAGTTAAAGAATAAAAAGCCCAACATTTATTATGTCCTTTTACCCAAACATGGTCAAAGACAAGGGAAGCCACCTAGAGACCAATGTCAAACATCCAATTCCAATTTTATGCAATATCATGCCATCCCATACCACTATGTAAATACCATTAAAATTCATAGCCCCCAAGATCCCACTCCACCATCATGCACCATATTAAAATCAATCAGGCCATAGTTGACTACATGGTTACTACCTGACATAGTAAAATCATAGTTATCGGGGCACCACCAAAGGACCCATCTACATGTACATCTCAAAAGTTCAATATATGTGAGAAAGTCTCAACATCTTTTGATCACCCTTATGATATCATCAAGAAACTCGAGAAGACCCCCACTTAAATCTCACTCAAGGATCTTCTCAAAACATCATCTAAGTATCAAGAGATCCTCAATCAAGTCCTGAATGATCTAAAAGACCCTCAAGATATTGACACCAGTTAGTTATAAGAATTGGTGGGTCATTTATCTCCTTCATAAAAAATCACATTTAGTACCTAGGACATGCCTCCCATTGGCCCACATCATAACTACCTTTTGTTCATAGAAATATCCATCTCTAATCATCACATTCCTTGAATACTCATAGATAGGTCTTCATTGAACTTACGTAATCTATATTTCTTAAATATATTAGGGTATTCTAACACTTTTTTGGGGCCTACTCTAATCATGATTAAAGCATATGATGATAATGAATGATCATCTGCCTACACCATCTACTTTCCCATTACTATGGGACCCATGGTACATTATACCTTGATTCATGTAATGGATGTTGATTTTCCATATAATTTATTGGTGGGTAGCCTATGGATCCATGAGATGCAAGAAGTCCCATCCACCCTTCACCATTGTCTAAATTACTATATTCTAACATGGAAATCACCATTCCCTAGGAAATTGAGCATTTTCATAGCCACTAAGTGAGTCAATCCCAATCTTCTTGATATTGTCCTAGCACATATAGTTCCACTCTGAACCCAACAATTGCCAAATATGTATGCCCCAATGATTTAGTTCCCACTTTTGATCCATTACCTAAGGTAACACATCTTAAAATTACATCCATAGGGTATTGGGAATATGAATATAAAACCTTCTATGTAGGTGACCTACCTTTTTCCCCATGACGTTATGGGTCACCAGCTATGAAGAAGACCAATCCTATTAGATATCAATTTAGATCAATGACCTTTTATAGTGTGGGACTATTATCAGAAGAATACATTGGTGGATCTGATGAGTCATGGCTTATTCCAAAGAAATGTTACAAAATATGCATTATTAAGGAAAATGATAGGGAGACACAAGCAAGGTAGGCTTGAGCCCATAATAGTTCAATAACATCCAAAATATCTTGGCTTAGGGTATAAAATACTTGACAATGACTTAAGTAATATCATTATGGATACTACTTTGGTCCTTGAGGAGTCTCTTTCTGAAAAAGAAATCAAGATGGGATCTGCTTATAGTCTTTATGAAGAGCTTGCTACCATAAACCTTTTATATGCATCACTATTACCACCATTTACATATCCCTCTACTATCCCTCATTAATTGACTATGATTAGCATTAGGAGCCATCCTTTGACATATTTCAAAATAATGTGGTTATCTTAGAATTTTTTAGAGCATGGGATTTCATGCCTTCTAGCGATCATAAGGGATTTTATATTAATCTTTGTTATTTAGCTTATTTTGGGAAAAAAAGTACCCCTTGATCAGATTGAAGAACATGAATCCAAAGAAGAAAAGCCACCCTAAAGTTCAAAATAATTTCCACATATTTTAGCTAAATTTGAATCTTATACCAAAATTGACATAGAGCTCTTGGAAGGTTTTGCTTAAGATATCCCAGATCAATCATTGCCTCCTTATCTCCGAGATCAATCACATTCTCTCATTGAGGACGTGATTAAAGTTAACATTGAAACTAAATAACATCCCAAAATAGTTAAACTAAGGGCAATTATTACACGTGAGGAGTGTCAAATCATTATTGAGCTACTCAAGGAATTTATAGATATCTTTGTGTGGTGCTATTCTGACATGCCAGGACTTAATCCCTCCTTAGTTTTGCATCATTAGGTTATTCATCCTAACACTAAACCAATCAATAAAAAATATGTAAGATGTACCCTAAAGTATCCCTGCTTGTTAAGGAGGAATTATAAAAATTATTGAAAGTAGGATTTATCTGACCTATATATTATTCTGATTTAATATCTAACATTGTTCCTATGGCCAAGCCACAAGGAGGGATTTAGATTTGTACTGACTTCTGAGACATAAATAAGGCATGTCATAAAGATGACTTCCCTCTCCCAAATCTAGATATGATCATGGACTCAATAGCTAGGTATGAAATATTATCTCTCATGGATAGCTTTTTGGGCTATAGCTAAATCAAACTCATACTTGAGGATCAACATAAAACAACCTTCATCACTCTATGAGGGACCTTCTATTACTAAGTCATGTCTTTTAGTCTCAATAATGCAAGTGCTACCTATTAGTGAGACATTACTATTATATTTCATGATATGATGCATGATATTGTGTAAGATTATGTCAACAATATTCTAGGGAAGTCAAGACTCAAAACTGAGCACCATATGGTATTATGAAGAATCATTGAATGGCTACATGAATATAAAGTTAGGTTGAATCCAAATAAATATGTCTTTGGTGTTATCTTAGAAAAGTTATTAGGTTTTATTTGGTTCTTGAAGAGGCATAAAAGTGGACCCAATTAAATTCAAATTTGTTATGGAAATGTCTCCTCCTGATAATTTGAATTAGCTTAGGAGGCTTCAGGGTAAGTTTCAAGCTATCAGGAGGTTCATATCTTAGGTCATAGGTAAATTCTACTCCTTCTCCCATCTCTTGAAGGAGGGGACCCATTTTAATTGGAAGATTGAATGTTAGTATTCCTTTAATAATCTCAAACACTATCTAGTGAATCCACCTGTGTTATCACCACATGTCATGGGAAGTCCTTTGATCCTATACATTTCCATAACACCTTGTGTGATAGGTTACCTACTTGCACAACATAATTATGAAAGAAAGGAGAAGGTAATTCATTATCTTAGTCGCACTTTAATTTCATATGAGTTGAACTATACTCCCATTAAAAAAGCTTACCTAGCCATTGTCTTCACTTCATAAAAGGTACAACATTATATGTTAAATAATCAAGTTTGGTTCATCACTAAATTTGATCCCTTAAAAAATCTACTATCAAAATCACCTCCCACAAGACAAATGGATAAACTAATAATTTTACTCAGTGAATTTGATATAGAATATGTTCATCTAAAGGCTATTAAGGGAGAGAAAATAGTGGATCAACTCGTAGAGGCACCTCTTGTAGTGATTAAACCTCCTGTCACAATCTTCCTAGATGAATCTGTAATTAATACCTTAGAATCTAATGGTTGGAACCTATATTTGGATGTCTCTTTTACCACACATAGATTGGGAATAGATATTATTTTGGTAACCCCATAAGGAGACCTAATTCTTAAGGCTTTTTAATTGGCTTTTTCATGCACTAATAACATTTTTAACTATGAGGATTTAATTTATGGCCTCCAAATAGCCATCTAATGGAACATACCACACCTACAAGTATTTAGTGATTCAAAACTAATAATCAATCAAGTCAATGAATAGTTCCTGATTAGAGATGAGAAATTACTCCCCTATAATCAATTGGTAGACCAGTTAAAGCAATATTTTCAATCTGGTGCATTTGAACAAGTTCCAAGGGGGAATAATAATTTATTTGATTCTATGTCAACTATTAGGTCTCTAATTGACCTTCTAGAAGATGTCTTTGAAGGAAATGTATTGATTGAACATCTAATCTTACCATCCCATCAATCTTTGGCTCCTCTACAAATTTGTGCTATTCTTGATCCCAATCTCCCTTAGTATCATGGCATCTACAATTATCTCCATGACAACATTCTCCCAACAAATATCAATAACCATCGATGCAAGGCCTTCATCCATCATACATTTATTTAAACTATCCTTGGTAGAATGCTCTATCAAAGAGGCTATGACGGGACCTTGTTAAGATGCCTGACCTCAAAAGAGGATTCTATTGAAATCAAGGATGCCCATGATGGCATATATGGTGGCCATGTCAATAGAATTGACCTAGTTAAAATTTTCTTAGGACTGGATACTAATGGCTTACCATAGAACATGATTCCTACCTATATGTGAAAAAGTGTGTAACCTACCAAAAACATGGTAATCTTATCCATGCACTCACACAAAAATTATAGCCTATTATGATTTCATGCCCATTCTCTATATGGGGACTATATTTGATTGGTAATATAATTCCCACATCATCTAATGGCCATAAGTTTATTATTACAACTATAGAGTATTTTACCAAGTGGGTAGAATTTATGCTACTTATCTACACCATAGGTCTTCGAATTTCTAAATTCATTCTGAATCAAATCATTTTTCATTTTTTCATTCTTTCCAATATCCTATTAAATAATATCAAACCTTTCAAAAATCAAGAAGTCAAGGCCCTATGTAAGTGATACCATATCAAGCAACACTTCTCTATGCCTTATTACCCCGAGGGGAATGGATATGCTAAAGCTAAAAATAAGACTCTTATCAAGATTCTCAAGAAAATAGTCAATTAGGTAGGATTAAATTGGCATCTATAATTATATCCTGCACTCTAGTCCTATCAAATAAGTGTCTTAACACCCACTGGAGCCACTCTGTATTATTTGGTTTATAAAATAGAGGCCATTTTTCCTATAGAAGTAGAGTTCCCCTCATTATGTATCTCATTGTGGGGCATTATCACTGATCACAATTATAGATAAGAAAGGATACAATAACTAGATTTTGTAGATGAAAAATGTCAAAAGGTACTCAATCACCTATGGGACTATCAGAATAGATTAAAAGGCTAATATCGTAAGAAGATCTAGTCCCGAGAGTTTGTGGTTGCTGATCTAGTCCTAAAAGAGAATTAAAAAAATAACAATGTAGATAGGAATAATAAGGGAAAATTTGAAGCTAATTATCTCAGACCCTATATAATAGTTTCCAAGTTTGGATCAGTAGCCTATAGGTTAGTCGTGTTATATGGTTAAGATCTTGAGGATATAATGAATATAATGTATTTAAAACATTTATATACATAATAATCTCTAATTTACCTCTATATATGGGTCCCCACTCTTTGGGTCATAGATATTACCATCCCACACCTCTTTTTTCATTACACTCCATTATCCCACCCCTGATCTTGTTCTTATAAGTGGGAATGCATTATAAGTTTATACAACAACAAGAGCTAGATATGTTCAACTAGAGACAAGTTACCACTTGTTGTGTGAAGGGGATGTTTTTTTAGGACCCTTCTAGAGTCTCTTTATCCATTTTCATATATATCCCCCATCCTATCACATCCTCATATATATCCTCCATCATATCACCCCCATCACATCCTGTTTAACTATTATGTATCTTTTTATCCTCAACCTAATGATATCCAAATTTGTTTCTTTCTATTTCTAATCCATGGTCCACACATTCCCACTAACTTTACCATTATCTAAGGGTCAAAAATAGGTCTTAGTTTTGGGTCTAGCATACACTATGATACTGAATCCTAATCGATTATCTTAGGCCCCATATACAATCATTTCTAATTTAATTTGATCCTTGTTTCAATCCAATAATTTTGGGCATAATATACCACATGTACATACCCCCCATATCATCATTCAAACCATTCTCCATAATTATTTTACTACCATCATCTAATACTATCACCTATATATCCATTTTGTTTATCCCTATCTTTAATCTACTTTATCTTATCTTTTTTGTGTGTGTGTGTTTTAAAAATGTGTGGTTGTTTAATTAATAATTAATTCTAGTATATGTTAATTAGATAGTCTTGTTATCATTTTTTTATCTTTTCAACTTCTTGGGAACAAGGATGGTCTAAGTGACTCCTAAATTTATTTTGGGCAATGTCTCTTTAAAATGGAGTTCCCTCCATGCACCATGTTTTAATGTACCTTTGACTTCTATCATGACATTAGCACATACTCACTCATGGTTCAATATAAAATTGGATTGCATAAGTTATTAATGGCTTCAAAATTTCCACCCATCCCATTCCCCCCTATCCTATCATCATCTACACTTAATCATCCTATTATCCCATCATTATTTGACCTCCTTGGTGAAAGATGATTGCTACCCAACACTAATTTATGAGACATAACAATGGGTTAATCATTATTTTGCACATTTATTAACATTTTATTACCATTGAATAATTTTACATCATCCACATATCTATCAAACATATAAATCATCATCTATCTATCATGAATATCACATCATTTGAATCAAATGTCTACATTAATATATAACTACCCACATCATATCATAACCATGCCATCTAATATAATGCAAATACAAACATATAAAGCAACACATCATATAACATTATACAAAAAATCCACTAAATAATCTAATCCTTCTAATTCATAATCAAATCCATCTAATCACATCATAAACAAATCCATCTAATCACATCATAAAAACATCCATAATCAATTCATATCAAAAAATCATAAGCATCACTATTTAACACATCACATCACATCAAAAATTCCATCACACACACACACACACACACACACACACACACACACACACACACACACACACACACACACACACACACACACACACACACACATATATAGACATAGACTCTATTGGACTATATATATAGAGTCTATGCCAATATATATATATATATATATATATATATATATATATATATATATATATATATATATATATATATATATACATACATACAAACACACAATATATGGGCCCTAAGGGAATAATATGGGTTACACTTTACAAAATCCACATACTATCTCAAATAGTGTCATCTAGGCTCTTGGTGGCCCTCTAGGGCACTAGTGTACTAACTCTAATGTATATATATATATATATATATATATATATATATATATATATATATATATATATATATATATATATATATATATAGACATAGACTCTATTGGACTATATATATAGAGTCTATTCCAATATATATATATATATATACAAACACACAATATATGGGCCCTAAGGGAATAATATGGGTTACACTTTACAAAATCCATATACTATCTCAAATAGTGTCATCTAGGCTCTTGGTGGCTCTCTAGGGCACTAGTGTACTAACTCTAATGAGATATCTCTAAATATTGGTTCATGCTACCCAACTAACACTACTACCTAGTATAAATACTTGTAATACTATCCTTCTTGAATCATCCTCATGATGTTTCACATAGCATCCCCCATCCCACCTACTAGTATGGCTATGATTGCCTCCTCTTTGGCCCTCTCATCCACCTTCCACCTCTCCTATTAGAACCTTGATCCACACCTACATATGACTAATATATGCCTATATTCTAGTGATATGTGTGTCTTTACTCTAGATCTATCTCTATAACATAGCTATCTAAGCCTATAAGGAAGTAATCTGGTCCTGTAACCCAACAACCTATCCTTGTGCTTAGGTTAACTTCCCATCTTGTCCCTATAATTGAGTCTAGTTGGTCCCTCTCCATGGTAATCCTAACAATCTTAGTGAGATATGCCAGTATCTCTAACCCCTAATCTAACCCTACATTTTATCCTAAAACCCCTTCCCCCACTCTTTTACACTCATAATCCATTAATTACCTAGCCTACTTAACCTACCCATCCTAATTACCTCCCATTCCCTCCTTAACAATCCCATTCATCTCTAACCATATTACTAACATCCTTAATCCACTAAATAATATTATTAACCTAACTAAATATAATCCTCACTAATTTCATCATGTCCTATCCTTCCCTCACCATCCATTCATATCCCTTCAACACATTAACTTATCTTTCTATCCCTCATCCCTTAACTATTTTCCCCACAAATGACAATATCATAATTTACAAATTAACATAACCCATAGAACTTCTACCCTAACCAATTGGAAATAAATTTAAAAACCTAAACAATTATTAGGTAAAGGGAAAGAAACATACCAGTGGTCCATCATCCTCAAGCCTATAGAGCTCCCATACTCTCTTGTCGTGATGTGAATCTCGTGAGATCTAGTTCATGTTTTTAGCTTAGATAAAATTTTCACAAAGGTTGAAAGTCTAAATGAACCCATTTTCACTTCTTTTTCTTATTTGACCCACCTCTTTTACCCATTCCAGCTCCCCTTTAATCCCGAACACCCCTATTATCTTATCTTATCACACCTGAATCTCATCCACGTCATCAATGACCCCAATTAATCATCGATTATCATCCCTTAGTTGTTTGGGACATGGTTATGATATATCCCCATCATCTAATGTAATTCTGAGTTAGAACTACATCACCCTAAGGTTTCTTAAAACTATGTAAGCAACACCTGATCATAATCTTTTGCCCAAAAATATCTTAGCCACTATTAACCCCTGATCCCTATCCCATACTAGATTAATCACTCGATAATCATACATCATTTTAAGCTACACATCTCATGTAAAGTGACTCATTATCATTAATCAACTCACCTGGTCTTTAATATCATTTTTCAAGACCTCCTTGACATGTGTCATTGCTATATGAATTATCATTATTTTGTATCCATCTCATCTATTTACTTCTTGGAAAATAACTCTATCTCAAGAGTTTAGTCTTATTAATCAAACTCCTTTCTAGACATTGATCATTTATCTAGAACCCATTTCTCAACATTGAGCCACTTTATCCCCTTATCTCTAAACTTGGGGCATCTCAATCATAGCTCCATCATTACTCAAGTCATCCCAACCCCGTCTCATCATCTTGATCTTATCCCACCGCTAGGACTTCTATTTGATTGATCATCCAGGTCATTTCTTCCCACATGATCCCTCAAGGGGGCATCATACCTATTAATAACAGTCATGACTATGGTTTTTATTTGAAATACCAATACTTATTTTATCCTATGCACTCATAATTTCCTTTCAAAGTGGGACAAAATGTATGCACCTAAATACACTCACCCTAATAATTCTACTAATTCTACTAATTTAACCTATAACTATATTCCCTAGCTATTTAATTAATATCACAATCCCTACATTAAAATTACTACATCCCATAAACCTTATTCTACCCTCACAATCAATTAATTACCCTCATTACTCTACTACCTAATATTACGTAACTACTAAGCTACCTATAAAGCCACATGACAATTTAAAAATAAAATTTATGTGCCTACCCATCTACTACCCTACTAAAATAGCTATTCCTACACCCCTAATCCCTAATGGAGATTCTAAAACTAGAGAACTATATAATATCCTCTAATTTAACCCTTTTAATTTATAATCTTATATTCTAAAGGATTCCAAATAATTATAAATTCCTTGTAAAATCCTTGGTCATTGATCTCAATGGCCCAAAATTGAATTTGATCTATTGATTTTCCTTCCCATGGCTTACATAAACAAGCTAATTCCTCCATGACAACTAACTTGAAAACTTATAAACTTAGAAATCTTGAATCTAGATTCTTAAATTGCATCCATAACATCCTTATTACATTATCCAAGCATCTATATATCCTTATCAAATCCATTATCCAACCAAGAATCTATTGAAGCCATTGTCAAACATAATCAAGCAATCCAATAATCCACTTATTTTGCACTTTAATCAGTTTGGAAATCTTGGAGGGGAGCTATAAGAGGTAAAATGATGGTAATTGATCTCATTATAATAATTTTATTATCTCTTTATCCTCTCTATTTGATGTTGTTTGTATTTTGGGTTTTATTGCTAAAAATAGTAATATAGGAAGAATCCAAAATTTAGGCTACAATAAGAGATCCCTTAATTAGGTTTAGTGGATTCAATTTTGTTATGATATTGATATAATCATGTATTTTAGTGGATTTTAGTTGAATAACTTATCCAATCTTAGATTCACTAAGTTAAGTAAGTTGTAGATCTATCTTAATTTGTTACATACACAAGGGCATTCAATGATCAAGCTTTTAACTTGACAAATAATTATCACGTGTTTATCTTTGAATGATTCAAAGATATACTATTATATCATATGATTGGTATGAAAATAGGGAAGAATAGGGTAATATGACTTAGTTTTTCAATTAATTAAATGAGTTTGAATATGTGCTTACTTGATATTTTTTAGATGGGTAATGAGTGGGCTTATATTTTTATTTATACCACACATTTTATAAATATCTCATGGTATGGTTCAATAATAAAAATATGTAAAATCATATTTTTTGAAACATTTTAAATGTGGATGAATTTTGAGCAGTGGGCAATTGATAATAATCTAGACGCTTGCATCGACACAAGTGTGTTTATGTAGGACACAAGTATCTAACAGACTAGGAAGTTGCATATGATATGAAACTAACAATGAAGAATATATACAAGGTTTTAGTATTTATATTTAGTGTAGGAGATATAATTAATTTTAAATTATAGGGTTGGACCATGAGATAAACAATTAGGAACATTGAGATGTCAAATTTGAGCCTTTCAACAAGGAGGTCTAGAGCTGAAGGATAAAGCCCATATAAGTACTTGCAATTATACATTATGATTTTATTATTTAAATTTTCCACCCATTTAATTTATTAATGCATTAGGATAAAATTAATAATTGAAAGTAAATAAATGTGTAACTTAGTGTGTACAACACAGCTTGCATTTGTTTAAGCCCACTTTGAGTGTTTTGATGGTGTATGATTTTTAACCAAGAGTGTGAGTGTAAATTAGTGCATATATTAAAAACTCTGATGTAATTGAAATTCTTGAAAATAAATAGAGTAAGGAAGGAGTAAATCTATGTGTTGATGCAACCATGTTTTCCCTTGGTACTTTGACTTGGTAAATATGATTCATTATGAAGCATTACAACATAGAGAGGTTCAAAAATAAACCTTGGATATTTGAATAAGGATATTGGAAGCTAATTATGCCCCACATATGGTACAAGGGTGAGTTGTGTGATGATCATTGAGATTATTGGATCTCAATCTCACAACTCAAGTGATAGTATAATAAAATCCAAGTTATGTGATATAACTAACTCAAATTACAAAATAGAAGTAGTGTTATTCCATTGAGATAATTTAATATAAACCAAAATCCTAAAAGGATACAAATTCTATAGATAAAAAAATAATCAAAATGGTACTTCTTGGTAGAGTATAAGTGTTTCTTGGTAAATAAGTTTGAATATGTATTTGTAATTTCTAGTGCACTTGCATGGAATATGATATTATAATGTGTCTCAATCTAAATTATATGCCAAAATTTAACCTCTAATTTGTAACTATATATAATATCTACTATAAATATAATTAAATCTATCCAAAATCTACAAAAAAATTAGTGTAATATGTATAGTATTCTAATCCAAGTGTATATTTGAATCATGATAATTGTATCGAATGTTGTCAACTATGTAAACTATCTATATATGGATTCATGAATCTATGAAATGCACCCACTAATATCCATTAGCCCCCTTTAAGCTGATGGGAATGGAATCCGGTAATTATCTTATCTCAAAATGTTAAGATAACCATACAATTTGTTTATGAATCATGTAACATATAAGAGTGACATGTATAAGTAAATATATCAATGAAGCCATGCATTATGTGATCACCACAAGCCCTAAGATGATATAGATCATGTAAATGTATAGAAAGTAACAACACAAGCTAAACAATTACTTAAGCACACACATAATAACAATCAATGTGACATAAAATTGGTCTAAGGAGACAAAAAATAAGGGGCATATTCAAATGTCACACACTCAAATAAATGGCTTATTCAAATTTACAAGTATAAAAATAAATAAACTTATAGTGGCAAAATGGATAACAAGAAAGAAAAATATTCAAATGATGCACAATCAAGAAAATAACAATAAAGCAAAACACACTCAAGGAGGTGACAATGTGAATAAATGATGTATAAGAAACTAGAATAAGCATATTATACTAGTCCCTACATATAGGTGTTAGAAAAAAATGTCATGTAACATAGAATATGAAGTGCATTCTGAAAGATGTAAACATGATCATATACATGTAAGCATTAATATATATAACCAACATGATAATATAAAGGTGATCATTAAATAATATAACATGTATAAATAACGATCAAAGAATATGATGTCCCTAATGTAGGGTATCATGTAGGAAGAGGAAAGGTCCAACATTTATATGTGCATGTATCATGTATCTGGTGTATGTCTATATCACATTCAAGTATATGTAAAACATATGCATATATAGAAAATAAATGATATGATATCTAGTAACATAAAGTAGAAAATATATATGCTAATGAGATAGTAAACATCTGAAAGCTGAATATTTTTACATTTTTTAATTTATTTGAATGTTTTTTATTTTCTTGAATATTTGATTTTTTGGATTTTGCAATTTTTCAATTTTTTTGTATTTTTTTAGAATATTTAGAAAGAAACAATATATCATATGATCTCATACAATGTATTCTCATAGGTACCTATAAATTCAGAATATGGTACACCAAACTGGTTATACTACCAAGAAACATGTATAGTGTCATATCTTGAATTGTAGAATATATGGTACTTTACATATGTCTAATAGGACTTGGTGTCAATGAATAGATAATATAAGGATTAGTTGTTATTTTAACTCATTTTTAGTTATATATAGTTTATTTAGTATAGCTATAATTGTAACATGTTTATTTTCTCTTAGCAACTAAGTAGACCATGTAGGTGTAGATGAGGATTCCTTGGAATCCATTGTATATGTCTGGTGTAATGGTATCTCAAGTATGGGATGCATAGGAAATAAACTACCTATTGATTACCATTTCATCTATTATTAACCTTATCAAGTTGTATAATTAGTTATTTGAGAATAAACCTCTCTTATTCAAGTGGATGTTTATATACAATTCTAAAAATTATAATTACCTTTTTGTTATGAATTTACTTAATACACCCATGCACTTTGAAAGTTACTGATTAGAGTTTATGTATCCAAGTTCATCCTAATAACATATCAAATACTTCCATATATGGTATAATATAAATTTAATGACCATATGTGTTGGACCAACTTGTAAAGGTATATCAGTCTCTCCAATAAAATGTAGTGATGTCCCATCAAATGCTATGACAATTTTTGTCAAAAGGTATAAATTACCATGTGTATTTTCCAAATTTTTAATTAACATCATGTTATATATGTTATCACTGACATAGTCATCAATCATAACACTATGTATATGTTGATGATAAATTTATGCTTGAATGGAAAATGAATGGATATTTTAGTCATCATCCACAGTTTCACTGTCATCAAATGTAATAGAAGGTATATGAACCATAGGAGGTATTATTCATGTATAAGTGTCAATAATACCATATAATGTGATTTAAGAGGATTCACATTATATTTCATTTTAAATTTAACATATTTCTTATAATTCTTTTACAATTTATTGTTAAATATATTATGTTTTTGATGGTCACTAGGTTGTGAACCAAAATCCTTTGGAAGATCACCAAAGTTAAGTTGATGGTTATCAATAAGATCTTGGGTGTTAGGATTCAAAGTATAACATCTATTTTTATAATGTACATGGCCTTGGTGATAGTCACTATATTCATTAACATCATATCTTTTTTATATATGTTGACTCATATCAACCTATATAAGAGGAGGGAGAGATATGAGATGACACTCCAAAAGATTATTAAATAACATAGCTAGACACTTAAGTAATTATGTAATTTTTTTCTTAGGTGTATTGGATAAGATGTGATGGTTAGGTTACTATGATACTGCATTAACCATTGTGGTTTCTTAATTTTTAGGCTATGTAGGTTTTACCTTGTAGCTTGGTTTGATATAAAACTTGGTAGTAGATGTAGTCGATGTGTTTTATACATACTTAATATTGTTTAAGGAAATAAGTTTAATTTCATGATCATGAACAATATAGAATAAGTCATCAATATATTTTTAACTTATTGAAAATAATGGATTGACGTAATGGGGTAATCAAACTTTTCTTAAATGTGTCTTGAAGCTCTTTATTTTCCATTAAATTTGTCATTTTGGACAACGTTATTTTATACCTCAAAACATTTTATTAATAGGTTCATTGGTTCCTTATTTGATCTTAACAATTTGTGTATATGACATATTTTTAGTGATGTTGATAGATAAATGTTCCAATTTAATATGTTAGATATTTGAATGATTTCACTAATTGTATTTATAATTCATAGAACCATCTTAAGTCATAGTCCTTTAATATCCTTATAGATAGATTTTTTAAAATATTATCATTTGAAGCACAATCAAGGCATGTTGCATATAAATATCAAAAAAAAAATTCAGGATCACCCTTACCACCATAAAATGTGAAATTAGGAGAAACAAAACCAATTGTAAAAGGATGCAAAGATATCTCAAGTTCTAAAGGATTATGTAATACATCTTATGAATAAATACCATGAGTTTATTTCAAAGCATTCTATTCAATATTAGTAACATTGGCTTCCAAAGTTTTTATATTTTGAAGAAGGGTTTTCACTATAAACCCATTGTAATTTAAATTTGATATTTGCAAAGCCACCAAAGGGGTTGAAAACACCAACTATGTTTATGCGGGCATTAAAATTGGTAATTGAGTTGAAGTATTAATTATTCTCATGGACGATGTAACAAGAGTTGTTTGAATTTTTGAGAAAATTGGTTTGAAAACATATCTCATGCCTCCACTAGATGTAGGAGGTAATGTTATGATCAAGGCGAGGGAAATTGGAATGGATTTGTTATTGGTATATCAAGTATCCCAATATTTATATCAATAGATAGACATGGTTGTTCACTAAAAAATTTTGATTTTTTACTTTCAAATATAGTATTAATGATCTTGTGGAGATCTTTTCGATTTTCATGAATTCACTCTCAAAATAATGCAATAGATTCAACTTGTTCTTTATATACTTATTCATACTCATCATTTTCATGTTTTTATTTATCCTCTTGATTATAATCATCTTATATAATATTTTTTTAATCATTTTACTTATTTTCATTATTGACACTCTCATTATTAGCAAAATTTGACATGTTATTAAGTTAAGAAATTTTAGGTGGTCCAAGGTTTAGCTCAAGATATTCAATAAGAACACTACCTAATCTAGGACTACATCTAGATTGCATAAAAATGATATAATAAATGTGAATATGTAAATAAATAAAAAACCATAAGAGGTTGGAAATCCTAGAGCCAGCTTGGATTTCCATGAGAATACATAGTGTTCATGTTCACCAAATGTTTGACACTTTTTCATTTGTGTTGGATGAGGATTAAAGGGGTATAGTAGACTATACACAGGGATGAATAAAACTATTATATATCAAGAGAGTTTTTTAACATGGTATTAGAATGTTGTGTGTTCAATTCACATCAGGTTTACAAAATATTTAACCCTTTATAATTTTTATAGTTTGAGGCTTAAAGGGGTAGAATAACCTATATACAAGGATGAATAAAACTATTTTATATTAGGCCAATTAATTGAAAACTTAGATAAATAAATATTCTAAAATAAAATAATTAGTTATGCTAAATATATATAGTGCATTCAAAACACTAATTTTATTGCATAAAAATGAATAAGAGATAATACTTAGCTTATCTACAAATGTACAGGTAGATCTAAGAAGTGAAAATATGGAAATAGGTAGGGAAAAGATAAATATCCAATCACCAGATTATATAAATGTTATTTCTAGGGGCCTAGACATTTTCATCAACCTTGGGACACTTATGTCAATGAAGGTATCCTTGATGTCAATCACTATGTATAGTATGAAATACTCATTTATTGTAGAACAAACACCTAAATACTCTTTATTTTTGGTCACCTTTATACTGATGTATTTTATTTATGTAGATGTTGCAGATTATTGTATGTGTTCCAAACTATAGCTCTTCAACTTAGGTCTTTATACCTTACCAAAAATGGGTTAGTGTACTCACTATGTCTAGTTGGCCTCAAGGACCACTTGACCAGAGAGTACTACATACATAGCTAATACTCTGAGGGCCTCATATATATTTAGTTATCCCTAAGTGTTGGTTGGTTTGTGTAAAAAGGTGAAATATACTATATGCAAGTGCATAACATGATCTATCTTGTAACTTAAAATATATTTCACATGGGATATTATTTTAATTCTTCAAACTTGTAATATGATAGATCCTATGACTGATATGAAAATAGGGAAGAATAAGGAAGTATAAATCAATTGTACAGTTGATTAAATGAGCTTGACTAGGTGCTTGCTTGGTATTTGATATATGGGTAATGAGTAGGTTTAGATTTGTATTTATACAACATATTTTGAATTATCTCATTATAGGCTTAAATAATACAAATAATCCAACCCATATGTTTTGAAACATTTTCAGTTTGGATGATTTTTTAGGATTGGACACTTACATCAGTGCAAATGTCCCTATGTAAAATGAAAGTGTCTTATAGTCTAGGAATCTACTAAGTATATATACTTGATAGTGAAGGATATATAAGGTTTTAGGATTTTGTTTACAATTTAAGATATCTAGGTCATAAAAAAGGATAGGGTTAGACTATAAGATTAATATTTTGGAAAAGTGAGAAGGTGAATACAATCATTTCGACAATAGGGAGGTTCATAACTAAAATATAAATCCATGATATGTATTTGTGAAGTATAAAATATTAAGATTTTATATAATTTTAATTTTAATATCTAAAACAATCTCACAATATATTTTAAAAAAAGATATGATACTCTAGTGGCATCATTGGTTTTCATATATGCAATAAAATGAATCATCTTAGAAAACATGTCTAGAATAAAAAAATATAATCATTACAACTCTGTGTGATTGAATGCCCCAATACAAAGGCCATACTCAAAATTTTCCATGGTATTCCTGGTACTTTTAATGGCATATCCTACATCTTAAAACATACCTTACCATATCTCTCTTCATATTTGACCAAAGATACATATCCTCCTTTAGATCTATTGTCTTATTATGACCAAAAATTCCACCTATACCGCTAGTGTATAATTCCTTTATATTATTGTCTCTTATAGAACTAACCAAAATACATAACTATTTTCCCTTAAAGATATAATCATCATGTATAAGATAATTCACATGAATAATACATGTCTCACTTGCTAATGTATTCTTGCATTGTTAAACTATATTTCCAAAATTTGGATTAGTATCATACAATTCCTTAACAAATTAAAATCCGACTACTTTACTTACCATAGTAGTTAATAATGCCACTTGCCTACTCAAAGCATCATCTACCTAATTTATTTTTTTGATTTATGTTTCAAACCAAAAGTATATGCATGAAATAAGGACATACACCTTCCATGTATAGTATTTAACTTCTTTTGAGTGTTCACATAATTTAAGGCCTCATGATATGTAAATTAGAGAAAATAATTAGGCACTAGGTAATGCCTCCAATGTGTGAATGATTATACAATGGTATAAAATGAAACATCATATGTAAAATAATCCTTTCTTACCTCATTCAAATTCACACTAAAATATATTAATGTCCTTCCTTCCTAACTCAAAACAACACTAAGACCCACATGTGAAGCATCAAAATTTACTTAAAATATTTTTTCAAAATATGGTAATGATAAAACATGTTTTTTGTCACCTTCTATTTGAATAATTAAATACTTTATTGTTGCCCTTGTCCACACAAGTTTTTTTTTCCTCATGAAATCTATTATTGGTGAAAAATATTAATGAAATTTTTATAAAATATTGATAAATTAGGTAAAATTCTTACCTGTAATATTCTTTCTGGAATATGCCACTCAATAATTTCCTTTACCTTATATTCATCCATTCTTACACCATATTTTGAAACTAAATATCCCAAAAATAGCTAATTTTTATGTATAAAATTGCATTTCTTCATATTTTCATAGATGTTGTCCTTTCCTAACAATTTTAATACCATTATCAAATATTTCAAGTTTTATGGTTTACTCATAGTACATATCAAAATACCATCAAAATAAATCATTACCAACTTACCAATATAATATTGTATCATTGTGTGCATCATCCTCATAAATGTGTTGGGTACATTGGAAAATTTGAATGTCATCACCATCCACTCAAATAAGCCATCCCTAGTATTTAATGTTGTTTTCCATTCATATCATTTAAAAATATGAATCTGATATTTTTCAATCCACTAATCAGTATTATTAATGTTTTTTTATTCCTGCAAGCAGATCCATCATATCATCTAGGTAAGTGATAGGAAATCTATATTTGATGGTGATTTTATTGATTGATCTTTCCACAAAAATCCTCTATGTTATATATTTTATTTGGATTTATAAATGATATTATTGCACATGAAATTATTCTCTCCCTTATTTAACCCCTTCTCACCAATTCAATAACATGTTTATTAACTCTACATGTTTTGTTGGACTCATCTAATAAGTTATTTGATTGGGTAGAGCCAATCCTAGAATAAAATCAATATGATGTTGAATGTACCTATTTGGTTATAAACCATATGAAAAATAATTAGGTATAACATCTACATATTCTTTTAACATTTATGTTTCTTTTGTTGTTATTTTCACAACTTTTGTGTCTTCTTTCTTTGTTATTAATACATAAAAACAACCTATCATATTCATGTCTTTGATTTAAAAAAATTGTTTAAATCGTGATATATATGTTCCCTTATTATTGAAGAGGTAATAAAACCACCTTAGTACCATATTTTATAAAAATATAAATATTATTTACTCCATCATGAATTACTTTCCTATCATATTTCCATGATCTTCCTAACAAAATATGACATTCATCCATTAGAATAACATCACACCATAATTAATCTTTGAAAATTATTCCTGTATAAAACATGATTAAACACCTTTTATCTATTGTAACTTTCATTCCATATCTTATTCAATGAAATAGAGTAATAATAATGATTCCTTTTGCATTGTATTCCTATAATTTTCTCTACCATTTATTTAGAACACATATTTTTACAAATACCTCCATCAATAATTGATTTACATATATTACCACCTGAAGTACACCTTATTCAAAACATATTTATTCACAACCATGAATCGCCACCTTCATTAATTTTAGCTTGTTCTTTGTTTGGATCTATCATTGTTCTCCTCATTACAATATTTTTTCTTATGTTTGTTAAAAAATTTGTATTTTATTCTTATGTTTCAAGTTCGACCATGTTCACTCCTAGCTAATCCTATTGCCTCCTATATGAACATAAATTTGGTTGCTCCATTTATCATCACTAACATTATTATTAGTCAACACTAATATTACTAATAATCCTATCTAATTTCATCTAAATTACCCTTACTAATCCTCCTTTTCATTATTTTAACATCCCTTTCATTATTCATATCCATGAACTGATATTATATCATCCCACAAATCAATTAAATCTTCTAATCATGTATTATATATCAACTAACCCCCACTTATCCATTATATAGGAATTTAAAATTGCCTTCCACCTACCATGGCCTATGAGTAGCCTCTCCTACTCCCCTAGATTATCTAAAACCCACTAATATCATGATTGATCATCTATTAATTATCATTAGGCATCCAAAAATACTCTAGAGGCTTCTACTTCTAGAACATTTCCTCCTCTAGAATCATCAAAATAATTTTTAATTCCTTGAATAATTCACAACCTGTGATCTTCCTACAACCAACTTTGAATTTATTCATTGATCCTCCTTCTTTCCTCTATCTAAACGAGCCACCCCTACATTACCAAACAACTAAAAAATCTATCAAAACATCATCCAAGTATTTTGATCAAGCTAATATCATGCTAAAATTTTGAGTCTATTTGTAAGCAATCTCCATCTATAATATTTAGAATTTTTGTTTTAATCTTGATTGGGAACATTTGGATTTAGATTAGAATGTTGTTTTAAATCTTCTAATCATGTATTATATATCAAATAACCCCCACTTATCCATTATATAGGAATTTAAAATTTCCTTCCACCTACCATGGCCTATGAGTAGCCTCTCCTACTTCCCTAGATTATCTAAAACCCACTAATATCATGATTGTTCATATATTAATTATCATTAGGAATCCAAAAATACTCTAGAGGCTTCTACTTATACAACATTCCCTCCTCTAGAATCATCAAAATGATTTTTAATTCCTTGAATAATTCACAACCTGTGATCTTCCTACAACCAACTTTGAATTTTATTCATTGATCCTCCTTCTTTCCTCTATCTAAATGAGCCACCCCTACATTACGAAACAACTAAAAAATCTATCAAAAAATCATCCAATTATTTTGATCAAGCTAATATCATGCTAAAATGTTGAGTCTATTTGTAAGCAATCTCTATCTATAATATTTAGAATTTTTGTTTTAATCTTGATTGGGAACAATTGGATTTAGATTAGAATGTTGTTTTAAATATTCATTTTATTGAATTTTGATATAATGGCTTCTAATTTTAATGGTAGATTGTAGATTTGGGTGTTTTGGATATAATTTTCATATCTAAATCAATTGCTCAAATTTATCATCTCACATTTGGTGACCACAGTGGGAGCCTTCTTTTGTGTTAATATTATGTGTGAACTATAATTTTATATCTTATAGGAAATATTTGGGATAAATTTGGACTCAACATTTTTAAACATTCCATTTTCTAGGTGATTAGCAGTTTTGCTCTACAAAAGATGATTTTACACTAGCGATTTTGACTTCAATAGTCATGATTTTGCATTGATCGTGATAGATAATAGTTAACAATTATTTTGTCTGACCATTTTCATGATTGTTAGTCAAAATCACTTATATACAACTATGATTACGATCTTCTAGTTATGATTTTAAATGTGAAGTTATGATTTTGATTTCCACTTACGATTTTGGACATTACAGTTGTGATTTTGATTCTAATATATGATTTTGACACTGCTATTTATGATTTTGAATTAAATTAAAAACAAATTTCAATGTAGTTATTAAATATCTTAAATATGGCCTTTTTGTAATTTTTTTGTTTTATTTGACTTATCTCCTTTCAAGAAAAAAACAAAAACTTTATCAAATCAAAAGCTTCAATTTTTGTCTCTAATTTAATATCGCCTATACATAGCTATGATTTTCACTGGTCGTCACAATTTTGATAGTTTAGTAATGATTTTGACTTGTAGTATATTTATATAACTTTATAATTAGACATCTAGTTTTCTATCATCTTTTTATATCACATACTATTTTTTCAAGCATTATTATCTATTTCTAATATTTCTTTTGTAGGGTTAAGCTAAAATGTTCACATTAAATAAAATTGTAACTCTCCCAATTATGATTTTGAAGAAACTTAATTTAATTCTATTTTGTCCTAAAAACCATGTAACAGATATAATATTACAAAAGCATAATCTAATAGATTCCTATAGGTCATTTTAGTCTCTTTAAATCTATAAATATCTATATTTTTGTATAGTATAAAAAATCACTTATTTTTAGTCATGAATTTGCTTTGCATTTATAATTTCAACTTGCCAGTTGTAGTTTTGCTACCTAGCCACTAATAGTCTACCTAGCCATTTTGAAATATCACTACTTTGCCATCTACAATTTTGAATTTCAATTGTGATTTTATAAATTCTATAAGTTATTTAGAAACTAACTAATTACCCAATAGCCATAACAATTTGCCTAACCATTTTACAAAATTAATTATCCCATCTCTGATTTTGACTATTCATCTACGACTTTAACTCTTTGGAATTAATATTTAATTAATAATAATTGCATATATATGGTTTTGATAAATTTATTTATGATTTTACTCTTTGTTTTCCTTCAAAATTTATCTTTATTGAGTGATTCTTTTTAGATCATTTTTGGTGAATTTTGAGTCATTCTGAGCATTTTGTAAGTCTCAAATTACGTCCAGCATCAAGGGTGCTACCCTTTAACCCCATATTGTATTATGACATGGAGTGTAGTTGGGGTGTTACCCATATACCCCACAAGGGGTGTTGTTCCTTGACCTCATAAGGGGAACTACACCTTAACCCACAAGGGGCACTGCCCCTTCACCCTGTTGAGGGATGTTACCCCCAAAACCCTACATCGTGGCCCCTTATGCAATTAAATTTATAGTGTAAAACCTATTAATTTTTCAATGTTGTTATTGATGCTTATTATATTGATATTTAGTTTTGATTTTTATAGGGGAAAATTTGGTGGTAGTATTGTCTCACTTGATTTTACCTAACCATTTGTATTTTAGGTTATATTTTGTGATATTTTGTATAACATTTTGCCTTGTAGGTTTCCCCTCAAGATTGCCAAATTGAAACTACCAATCACTTGTTTTTCATGACACTTGTTAAATATATTGGCATTTTGAAAATCATCTCGTATATATCTTTATATATATCACATCTAAATTAATTAGTTCATCAATGTTTTATCTACTTGTATATACCCAATGGATATAGTGGTGTATGTCCTCCTCTCTATGTCATAGTGGTGCATTTTAAAGGCTAAAAAACCACGAAAAAACCTCCCATCACTTGTCATAGTCATAAGGTTTGGTGATGTATATTTTATCAGTGCACATTCAACCATACTCCATGTTATAGCAAAGTATAAAAATCAAGGATAGTTGTCATTAGGCCAAGAGATTGACCCTATATAGGTCTTACATGAAGGGAAAGAGTTAACTCAAGTTAACTCTTTGACCCAAGAATTAGGCAACACCCTACACAGATTTAGGCCCCATGTAACTACTGTATATTGAGGATTTACCTATTAAAACATTTTCTAGCATAGCATGGGATCTTCGGCCATAACAGGCAACTTGCTACCAAAGTCAATGTTGGGTGAATATTTTATTACTAATAGAAAGGTAGAAAAATGGTTATTTTAGACATAGTCTGATGAGATAAAATCTCTCCTTAAGTAAGGGGAGGCTCCCTTTTTATTGCTAACTAACACATAAAGTAACTATTTACACTTATTTACACTATTCTTATCAAATTGGATGTTACCATATCATCTAGTTATCTTTTTTCAAAATTGATATACACTTTGAATCTAATTCTTATGAAGACTTTTTTTTTGACAACATAGTATGGAAATATGGAATTACTTATTGGAGCAATAATAACCAATATTCAAATTAGTTAGCCAAAAGAATAACTAGAAAAATACCATCAAATATATCATAAAACAATGGAAAAAATTGTAGCCCAAATTTTCCACCTTGTTTCCCAATAATCAATGTAAACCTAGTAATGATATTGTAGCTCAAAAACTTCAAAATCAGCTTCCTGAAACCTTTCAATTTATAGAAATTCATACCACAATTCAATCAATTACACAAGAAAATGTAATGGAAAAGACATAAAAACATCTCCAATACACCTTAAATTTATTTCAACTCAATGATTGAAAGGTCACTTGTTTTCTAATATATTGATTGACAAAATATTTAAAATTTGAATTCAATGTTTCAATATTGCTTTTAAATTTTGGCAACACTTCGCTTCTATAGCAATTGGTGATCCTTTTTACAAATAACATCCTCTTCTTTATAGAGAGGAGTTATGAACAAAATAAGGAAATACATAAATACATTGACTTATTCATTGATAGAGTCCTATCTGACTAAAGACTATGTACTTTTCCTATATGCAAAATGCACCAAACAAAATTACATATGAAAAGTTAAAAAAATAAATTAAGTGTCCTTAGACATAGGAATTTATTCTTTTTTATTCTTTTCTAAAAATTCCTTAGATCTCTTCAATGTAGCATAGACCTCACTATCATATAGACTTGATTTACTCTTGGAGATGGCAAGAACCCTTGAAATGGAATCTTCTAGATTAACTGGTAAGTCTGCTTTTGTCCAAGATTATTTACATCCTATTCATCATGACTTGAAATTAAACTGGTTTGTCAATGGAGGCTAGTGTGAATGTTTCTATCTCAATCTTTGTCTGAATCAAAGATAAGAACTCTTGAATTATTGTCTCTATAAAAAGAATTTCTTGGGAACCTAACAAGGAAGTTCTTAAATTTTATCTATAATATCTAAGATATTATCATTACACATATCCTCAGCCTCTTCAAGATCTTTAATTATATTCTTGAAAACTTCTCTTTTGTTCTTCATTGCTTACCTGTACTCAATGACTATTTTCCTATTTAAAGTGACCTTCTACTCAACTAAAAGTTCTAGCTTGAATTTGCATACTTGAGTCCATGTATCAATATCTTTTTCAATTAATTTTAAATTTCGAGTATCTTAATTATGTGCTAAATTTACATTTTCACTTCACTCAGATTCTTCAAAAATTGAATAATATAATGCAACCATTGAGTACCTTGTGTGTTCAATCTCTCAATCCAAGCATTGACCACCCGACCTTGAGATTTAACTTTCTCAACCTACTAAATTGTCTTTTTAGTGTTTCCATGCTCAATAAGTGCAACAGACTCAGAAGATTATGTGATCTTCAGTAAAACATAGGTTAGTTGTTCTACTTATAGCTTGAGTTGGTCCTTAATTTTCTTGTCCTTACCATATCTCTTGATCAAGGACACCATTGCTTATTGAAAATCTTCCTTTGCACTTTCATGGGTTTGCTTCCCAATATTTGTTCATCCTACATCATATTTGAACACTTGAATATCTTCAATTTTTCTATCTTCAGGAGGTACTACAACCTCAACATACTTGTATCCAACTTAAAAATTAATCTTAACATGGTTTTAGATTTATTTGTTGTTTTGGGTTTTATTGGCACAAGTTTACCAAAGTCAAATTCATCAGGAGACAAAGCCTATTTCTTTCTTTTGGGGGTTTGGGACATAAGCCAAGGAGGAAGAGGAGATGAATATTTAGGTCTAGAGGAAACCAAGGATTGTGATGTTTGAGGAGGAAAAATGGTTTGTGAATTAGGTGGGATAGAAAGTGAAATAGTGGAGGTATCTAGTAGTGGAGTTGACATCAATGGGATAGTGGTTATAATTGGTGGATTTTGGGTTGGGGTGATTGAAACTTTGGTCCATATTGATTAATTGGATACATGAGTAGTAGGGACTTGGGTTGTTATTTTGGAGGAAGATATGGACATAAATTTATCCATATATTGTTGAGTTAAATATATATTGGTTGAGGATCCCAATTATTTTTAAGGACTAGGTAAATTAGATAAAGAATCAAAAACTTGGTCTAGAGTGCCTTTTGAGGAAACTTGAAAGAGTGTGGGTGTTAGAATAATTAATTAATCTTATCTATATTGTAATAAATGTCTCAAGGTGTTATTAAACTTTGATTGACATAGGTTAATTATTTTGGGTATTTACTAGGTGTGATTATTTTTAGTATCCTATAGATTAAGAGATCTAATCTCATTTCTTATTTTATAAATAAGCAACTCGAGTAGTGATTTTCTCAATTCAGTTAATGCAATTTATTTTGGATTTCATTTGGTACTAGAGTAAGAAATTCTTGAGGAGTCTCTTTGAAGCATTTGATATTCAGTGGAGATTGAGAGAAATATTTGTATGATCCTTGGATGCATCATGCAGCTCCAATTTCAGCCATCCCAAATCGAAATGTTGTCAGAATTCTAGCCAATTTTGTAGAAAGAGAATAGTTATCAAAATAGGAAAAAAATTATTTTGATAAATTTTAGGATAAATTTTATATTTGAGATCATATTTGAGAGATTTCAATTTTATTTAAAAATTTATGGTCAAGATTCAATTCTAAATTGCTGGAGGAATGGATCTGGACGAATAGATCTAAGTTTTTCAGATAATTATATATGTCATTATGATGAAAATTTGTATTATTTGTCAGCTATAAAAAAATAAAGAATCTCTGTAAATGATCTTGCAGTTTTTTAAAATTATATTTAACAAAATATTATTTGTTTAAAAAATCATAATTTTTTGAGCTTCTAGTGATTCTGTACAATTTAAGTTTCTATTTTGTAGAACAAGTGAGGAACAATAGAAAAATGGTAGTTTTTATAAAATTTATATAGAAACATAGATCAAATATTATATCACTAGATTCCTCTCATTTAGATCTTTCTAAAAAGTATTCATTTTTTGAAAATGGAGCACTGAGGCACCTATGGTGAAATTTTGAAGGTAGAATGAAATTTACAAGTTTTCATTTGGTGCAAGATCAAATTTTTGGGTGGAGCACCACCTAGATCCACCACTTATAGAATTAGTACCAACATCACACCGCCAACATCTTTCAACCTTTGTTCATGCCATATTACCACTTGTTGGGCCTTTTTTTCGCCCCTGAGGGATTGTCCTTCACCAATATGAGCCATATTTGAAGATCTTTTCTTTCAAGGTTCATTACCTTTGATTTGTGAAGCCTGGGAAGGTGATTTTATTTTCACCTTGGATATTTTTTAAGATATATGTAGGGTTAAGGCTATTTTTTACATTTTGATCAACCATATTTATAGAACTTTCAATTTCTTTCCAGTTTAGCTAATCAGTTCATGTATTTTGGACCTTTAAGAGGCCTTAACTTTTGACTGGTAACTCCAATTTGCATGTTGTCTTTTTAAAAAGTGCATATTTTTAGATTATATATCTATTGGAATCATTAAATTTTAAAAATTAAAAAGGAAAAAAAATTAGGCTCATTTGCTCCTCAGATGCATTTTCAGTTGAAACTAATGTCAAGTTTTCCATTGCTTTTTTGGATGCATTTTCAGTAGAGTCTGACATCCATTGTGTGTTAGTGTGAAATTTATCATCTTTTTATATGCATTTTTGCATTTTTTTCTTACATTTTGCAAATGCACATTTCATTTCTACACATAAACACACTTGTATTTCTTTGTTATATGCAACTTGTAAAACGTTTGGTTTGAGACCACATTTTGTGCTCCCTGACACACAATTACTTCATGGTGATAATTATGTATCATGAAAAACAAAAATGTAAACACATCTAGAGTTTGAAGATATTTGGTCAATAGTTGAAGGCACATGGATTAAACTATTAGTGTAGGTTTTTATTCTTCCCTATTTATTAATTAGGAAAATTGTATTTCTTGTGCATACATGGAGTTTTCCTACATTTGTGGGATAGGCTAGCTTATGTGGAGGTGTGTGTCATAGATGTGTCATAGGTGTTATACGAATGTCATAAGTAACTCCCTTGATGGGAGTTACTTCTCTATTCTTAGCACCTTGTCACCACCTTTCATGGAAGAGTTATAGTCTATTCTTGGGGTGCCTTGTCCACCTTTTATGGAGGAGTTACTTACGTACTCTCCTATTTGTATTCCTCACTTTGGCCATCTCATGTTAATCAGATTTTGGTTTTCTCCATTTTGTCTTGTGCAATTTATCTTCCTGTGTCATTTTCAAATTGCTTTAGCATCTATGTGGTGTGCACTTGCTTTAACTTGTGTGATGACATCTCCATTGCACTCTCATTATCCAGATTCTGGCAGCAAATCCTATATGGTATCAGAGCAAGAAAAGTAATCGTGTGTCTGGGTATGCTTTTAGTTCATTTTGAAATTAAGAGGAGTGGAGTTCTCTTTATTTTTTTTATTTTCTAGATTTGATCTAAAATAAAAAATATATATCATTTCTGATATCATTTTCTTGGAAAACCTTGGCCTTTGGGTGTCTTGGTTGTCTTCACTTCAGGGGCTAGTTCAGCAGTTATCTTGGGCACCATTGTTGTGTGGAGTAGTAGAGGGAGGAGTAGCACTCTCCAAGGTTGATTGAGGTCATTCCAAGCTTCTACAACTCTGTGCAGTTTCAGCAGCTTCCTTTCTAGCAAGGCACGATAGTAGCATTAGTTCCAGTAAGGCACATCACTAGAAGTCATTTCTAGCAAGGTGCAATAGTAGCAGTCCTTCCAGCTAGGCACCTTCATCCGTACGACATCCAGGTCTGTAGGTTGTTTTTTTTTTCAAAAAAAATTCAGAACTGCATTTTTTCAGAATGCCACTCCCTATTTTGTTTGCTATCTTGAAACTATTAGATCACCCTTGTTCTTTGTGAGAATATTCTACCATGCCTTAGACAGTACATCCAGTAGGTCTACACATTTGTTTTGTTTTTTCTACTAAAATTTGGACTGTGATTTCTTGAAAAAGGCACCCTCTTCTTGTTTGGCGTCCCATGTGGACCCTTAAACACTTTGCCATTCTATTATATTTTGTCTTCAACTTTTATTTTCAGTTAACAATTGACTTGTAAAACAAAAATTAGTCAATTTGACTGCATATTAAGTTTTTTAGATAGTTTGGTAATTTTGGGGGTTTTAATTTTAACTTGTATCTTCGACCTACGAAGACGAAGGGTGAGGCCTGGGTTGGTGGGAGGCCAATTCCCCCTCACACAAACCTCCTTTAGATTCCTCATTCTGTGTCAAATCCAATGAGTGGTTGGAAGGCCACTTTCTCTCTCATAATAGGCATTTTTTTATGTTTTAGTTTTTTTTGCAAAAACACTAGTTTACGAGAAAATTGAACCTTTAATATCTTGCAAACGATAGCTCAGATTTGGGTACCATTTTTTTCAAAAGTGTTTGTAATTCAATTATCCACATCTTAAGCTTATTATTTTTCAAAAATTCACTAGTTTATAAAGTGCCACAAATTTGGGTCTATCGAGATGCATTTTTGGCTGAGTTTAACGTCCTGTTTGCTTTAGTCTTGCACTGATTTCTCTAAGATGCATTCTCAACTAAGTCTGATATATTTTGAGTGTTCACTTTCATATTTTTTTGGGGCTCAATATTTTAGGGGGTGTGATTGTTTTTTCATAACTTGCAAATCCTTGCTTTCATTCTCCTTTCTGCATAATTTTACAACTTGCAATCAACACAACTTCACCTAAATTCAGCTAAAAATGGATTCTTATCAATTTAAACCCATAACACCCTTTAACTATCATGAATGGAAGGTTAAAATGTCAATCATTCTTAGAAGCAAAGGGTTGTATAGGATCACCATGGGTACTGAAGTATAACCCAACACTGATGCTGAAAAGGTCAAGTGGTACAACCATAGTGATGAAGCCTATGGATTACTGAGCTTGACTATGTCTCCAAAACTTATCTTCCATTTAGAATCCTCCTAGACTCCTAATGACATATGGGACACCTTATAAAAGTTATTTGAGAAGCTTGATGAGATGAGAGGTCATGAACTCAAAAATGAACTCATAAGTCTAAGTCTTAGCAACTTTGACACCCTACAAGACTTTTTCACTAAGTTTAAGGCCCTTAGATTGTAATTGAAAGAATGTAGGATAGAGAAGAAAGATGATCAACTCATACTTTCTATTCTCACAAAGTTAGGTCTAAGTTATTTAGTCTTTGTCTCCACTTTCCATGCCACAAAAAGTGCCCTTGGCACTACATGGAAAATGACTTCTTTGAATTCATTCATTGCTAACTTGACTAGGGAACAAGATAAGCTAATTCAAATGGGCACAATGAAGTCTACTCAACCCCAAGCTTTGATAGCTAGAAATGTTAAGGATAAGACTTTAACAAAGGAAAAGAAGAAAAAGAACAAGGACCAGGAGAAGAAGAAAGAAAACACCAATCTTGCCAAAAACAACATTGAGACTTCCTCTTCCAGTGCTAAACCTAACAAGGAGAATATTAAGTGTGCATATTTTAAAAAGATAGGGCATGATGAGCACAAATGTATGAAGAAACAAATAGATCACCTAACTCATCTTCTAGAGAAGAACAACATAGGTGTTCCTGAGTCCATCAAGCAAAATTCATCTACCCAAGATTCTACCAAGGCAAAAGGCAAGGGTAAGGAGAAAGAAAATGGCAAGGCCCTTGTAGATACAACAACTTCTACATATTCATGTGTCATCGACTTAGGTGCTTCTCACCACATGGGCTCTTCACTAGTTGAGTTTTCATCTTTAGAGCCTTGTAGCATGACTTCAATTATTTTGGGTGATGACACATCAGTTTTTGTTGTAGGGAGAGGGTCAGTTGAAATGGGAGGAACATTCAACAATGTTTTAAGTGTTCCTTCTCTTTCAACCAATCTCCTATTAGTGTATCGAATCACTCACATCAGTCAGGGTATGAGAGTTGAGTTTTCACCAGATTCAATGACTATCAGGGAGTTACATAGTGATACTACAATGGCAGTGGGTAGGGTAGATCACCAAGCAAGGTTATACACCTCAAATTTTGCATCAAATTCTTCTCCAACAACATTGCTAACTCATTCAGATGGAGTTAGCAAATTGTGGCATGAGCGGTTTGGCCACCTTAACTACTGCTATCTTGAGAAACATTGCAAAAATGACATGGTCATTGGCTTGCCTCGTGTCCAATTCTCAAAAGGACTTTTCAAGGGTTGCTCCCTTGGGAAGCATCCTAAAGCAAAATTTGACAAAGGCAAAGCTTCAAGGGGTTCACAACCTTTGGAATTAGTCCACAGTCATGTATCGGGACCCTTTCCCAAACCATCTTTCATAAGGGCCAAGTACATCCTCAATTTTGTTGATGATTTCTCTAGGACCACTTGGATATATTTTCTCAAACAAAAGTCTAAAGTGTTTGAAAATTTTCTAGACTTCAAGGCTCTTGTTGAGAAATAGTGTGAGAAATCCATCAAGGTTCTTTGAACTGATAATGGAGGGGAGTATGTCAGCATCAGGTTTGAGTAGTTTTGCACCATAGAGGGGATTAATTTGGAGTGCATAGTCACATACAGTCCTTCACAGAATGGGGTTTCAGAACACAAGAATAGGTTCTTGAAAGAGATGGGTAGCTATATGATTCACTCCAAATCATTAGCACCATAGTACTGGGCCAAAGTGATCAATTGTGCTTGTTACATTCAAAATAAGATTCCTCATAAAGCTTTGAAAGGGATAACACCCTTTGAAGCTTGACATAAAAGAAAACTTGATGTTGAGCACCTTAGAGTTTTTAGATCCCTAGCCATAGCCCACATTCTGAAGAAAAAACACAAATATATGGAACATTAGTCCAAGCCTTACATCTTTGTAGGATATTTGGATGGTATCAAGTGATATCGCCTTCTAGATCTAGTCACTCATGAGTTGTTCATTGAGAGAAGTGTCTATTTTCGAGAGAGTCCTAGAGACTCAACACTTGACGCTTCTTCTCCCTCATCGAATCTACTTCTTCATGATGATTCCTCTCAAATTTAGATCAACCACAATAGGTTCTTGAGCCAGAGACATCTTCTTCTTCTTTGAGTTTAGAAAATGAGGACAGTGATGTAGAGACATCCACCTCTAGTCAGTCAGAGGATGAGGAGTTAGCACCTAACTCACCCACTTTTGGGCCACTTTGGGCCAGACAGATACTTGAGAGTGTTGGCACTTGGGCAAAAGATCTCGCAGATGATAGACGTACTAGGAGGATTTCAGAGAGATCCACATTCCTTCTTTGCTTTAGTTTTAGATCCATAGACTTTTTGAGAGGCATTGGGGGTACATGAGTGGGATAATGCTATGGAGGAAGAATATTCTTCCTTAATCAAAAATCACACTTGGGATTTACCTTCGCTTCCTAAAGGAAGAAATATGGTTCGATGTAGGTGGATATATCAAGCCAAGTTTGTAGTAGATGGGTCAGTTGATAAGTACAAGGTGCGATTGGTCACTAAGGGTTACTCACAAGTGGCAGGCATTGACTACTTAGAGACCTTTTCACTCATTACAAAGATTACTTCTATCTGACTCACCTTGGCTATTATCGCAACACATGGTTGGGATGTGCATCAAATGGATTTGAAGAGTGCCTTTCTTCATCGAGACCTAGAGGAGGAGATCTACATGGATCAGCTGCCAGGATTTGTTCAATATTTTTCCTTAGTATGAAAACTTAAGAAATCTATTTATGCCTCAAATAGGCCCCTTGGGCTTGGTATGCTAAGATGGATTCTTTCCTTCTCACAGCAGGTTTCACTAGGTGCCATTCTGATCCCAATGTCTAATTTTTGTGGCAAGATGATTCGCTCTTGATTTTGGTTCTATATGTTGATGACCTTTTGATCACTCAGAGTTCTTCATCGGCTATTGCAGTGGTGAAGGCATCTCTTCAGGATAGATTTGACATGACAGACTTGGTTTTATTGCACTAATTCCTTAGCATCGAGATCTCACAGTTAGATTCAAGGATTTCTCTTACACAACCTAAGTATGCTCTTGAATTATTAGCTCAATTTCACATGGCTGATTACATGCCATCTCTGACTCCCTTTATATCAGGAGTCAAGCTTGCGGCTGATTGTTCTTCACCATTGGTTGATGCCACTCGATATCAACAACTTGTTGGTAGTCTCATCTACTTGACTCACACCAGGACTGACATATCATATACAATGGGACTTGTCTCCAAATTCATGCAGGAACCTAATGAGCTGCATTGGTAAGTAGCTAAGAGGATCTTGCATTACATACAGGGTTCACATAGATATAGGATTCATTACAGATTTAGCATAGAGGTTGACTTGGTTGGATATATAGATTCAAACTAGGCTAGAGATTCACAGACTCACAAATCCACTTCTAATTACAATTTCTCTCTAGGTTCTGATCCTATCAATTGGTCTAGAAAGAAGTAGAATGTTATTGCTATATCATTCATAGAGACAGAGTACAGGGGAGCTGTTAATGTAGCTACTAAGGGTATTTGGCTTTAGGGGATACTTTTTGAGTTTGGCATTCCTATCAGGTAGCCCACCATCATTTATTGTGACAACTAGAGTACCATTCAGATTTGTAGGAATCCAATTCAACACCAATAAACCAAGCACATAGAGATTCACATGCATTTCATTTGGGATCTTATTCATAGTCAAGTCATTGACTTGATATTTTGGCAGTCTTCAAAGTAGGTTGCAGACATCTTCACCAAACCTTTCACCGAGAGCAAGTTCATTCATCTACGAGCTCTTCTTGGGGTGCGGTCCACATCTGTATTAGCATCATCTTCAAGGGGGGCCTACTAGCCTCTTCTTTTCTTTTATGTCTCTCTTTTAGGGGGGAGTTTTTTCCTACAGTTTTCATCTTATGGGAAATTGCATTTGTACATGGGTACCTCATCAAACCTAGTTGCCGAGACCTATTTTATATTTCCACACTGCCTACCTAAGCTGTGCTTATGGGGGGTATTAGTGTGGGTTTTTATTTTTTCCTATTTATTAATTAGGGAAATTGTATTTCTTGTGCATACATGGAGTTTTCTTACATTTGTGGGATAGGCTAGCTTATGTGGAGGTGTGTGTCATAGATGTGTCATAGGTGTCATAAGAATGTCATAAGTAACTCCCTTGATGAGAGTTACTTCTCTATTCTTATCACGTTGTCACTACCTTTCATGGAGGAGTTACATTCTATTCTTGGGGTGCCTTGTCCACCTTTTGTGGAGGAGTTACGTACTCTCCTATTTGTATTCCTCACTTTGGCCATCTCATGTTATTCAAATTTTAGTTTTATCTATTTTGTCTTGTGCAATTTATCTTCTTGTGTTATTTTCAAATTGCTTTAGCATCTATGTGGTGTGCACTTGCTTTAACTTGTGTGATCACATCTCCATCGCACTCACATTATCCAAATTCTAGCAGCAACTCTGATATAGACATGCAACAGATGTTGATCAACAATAGAAATATGACAAGGATAATAAGAAGGCTAAGTTGATAATCACGTTTGGTGTTTTGGATGAGGTACAACCTCATATCCATAGTGATATAAATATAAGAGATGTATGGTATAATCTTAAAACTATTTACAAAGCTAAAAATCAAAATCAAATATTTCATCTTAAGAGCCAATTGCCCACTCTTAAGATCAAATCAGATGAAAATGTAGAATCATTCTTTAGAAGAGTTACAACTTTGTGGGATTTGTTTCAATCTTTAGGTGAATTAGTGATAGCTGACTCTTTGGTCACTATAGTCCTTAGAGAACTACCCCCCACATATAGGATCTTTGTGACCACATTAAATGTCATAAGACAAAAACCAACCTTTGAGGCCTTGGTGAATTTGTTGTAATAAGAGGAATCTATTCATTATTCAAAGGAAGAAGATAATGAGCATGCACTTACACTGAATCAGAATGAGAAGAAACCTATAAAGGGTCAAAAGTAATATTTAAAGCATAATAATCAACATAACCAACAAGGGAACAATTCACATTCTCTTAAAGCATGTCAAATTTTTGGAAAACAAGGACATGACTTGAAACATTTTTGGTATAACACATTTCAATAGCACTCATCAAGAAAGAAATCATCTTTCAAAAAGTCTCCACAAACTAAAAAAAAATAACCACAACAAAAAGATAGGTGGAAATGAAAAAATTACAAGCCTAAACAACATGGAAATGTTGTTGAAGATAATGATTCTTCAAATGAGGAATATGGCTTAGCTGCTCGATCACATGAGTCTATCCATCATCCAAGTGTAGTTTGGTATGTTGATTCAGGAGCAACTAGACACATGATAGGAAGAAAAGACTACTTTTCTACTTTGACAAAATAAGAATCAAAGTAAAATGTATCACATTGAGATGATACCTCATATACAGTACAAGGTAGTGGTGACATCAAACCTCAACTTGGAAAAAACAATTACAATATTTCAAATGTTCTATATGTTTCAAGTCTTAAAAAAAATATGTTATCTATTAATTAGCTACTTAACCACAACCTAATGGTTTTATTTGATCATAAAAATGGTCAAAAGTTTTGTCATATCAAAGACAAGTCTAGGCATTTAAAATTGATTGACAAAGCTTCTAATATTTTCAAAATGTTTCAGCTTGAATTTATTCAAAATGATCATCAAGTAGTTGTGGTTAAAGATACAAACTAAGCAATTTATGGCATAGAATATATGTTCACTTGAGTTATAGATATTTGGTTTAATTGATCAAAAAATAAATGGTTCATGGTATTCCCAAAACCAAGAAATCTTTTGATATATGTACTAGTTGCTTAACAGGAAAACAAAGAGGAGATCCTTTTGGAGAGATTGAGTATCAATTACTTGGTAAGTTAGACTTGGTGCACATCAATCCTTGTGGACATTTTGCTCCCAGTCTCAAAAGGTACAAATACTTTTAGGTTTTTGTTAATGATTACTCATAAAAAATGTGGGTATATTCATTAAAGACTAAGGATCAAGATTTTCAAGTCTTCAAAGAATTTAAGGCCACAGTTGAAAATGAAACTAGAAAGAAAATCAAGACCCTTCACTTAGATAATGGGGGGGAATACACCAATAAATAATTCTTAGCATATCTTAGTGTGAATGAAATCAATCATCAATTGATAGATCCATATTCACCTCAGTAGAATGGAGTTGCAGAATGAAGTAATAGAGTCATTGTGGAAATGTTTCAAGCATGGTTGAGGATGCAAAATTTCCTAATACATATTTGGTAGAAGATTGTCACACTATAGTCTTCTTGTTGAACAGGTCACCCACCAAAGATCTTGATGGCATCACACCACATCAAGCTTGGACATGGAATAAACCAAAGGTAACTCATATTTGAGTTTTTGGTTGAAAGGCATATATACATGTTTATAAGAAGAAAAGAAATAAGTTAGATAATAAAACAAAGGAAAGCATTTTTGAAGGCTACAATGCATAATCAAAGGCATAGATGCTCTTTTATCTAGAAATAAAGAAATTACTAATGAACAAAGATGTAGTGTTTGATGAAAAGAGTGAAATCAATCCACCTTCTACACAAGAAAATGATGCCTGAAAAAATTCCTATATATTATTAGATAGTGATGGTGAAAGTGAATAGGAAGATAGTCAAATAGGACATCTAGCACCACCACCTACAGTTCAGTGTATGCCCAAGCGGTATATAGGTACTATATAAGATGCTAACTTGAATGGAGTAACAGATGAATCCACTTCAAGATCGAGGACTCAAAGCATGGCTTGATAAAATTTCAATATGGCCCTTATGAGTATTGTGCAAGAAACATGTGAACCCTCTATAGTAATAGAATCCCTACAGTCTAAACCTTGGAAAGATGTCATGGATGTAGAATATTAATCACTAATGAAGAATAACACTTGGTAACTTGTTGATCTTCCACCAGGGAAGAAGTATATTAGATGTAAATGGGTCTTTAAGACTAAGTAAAAAGTAGATGGTATTATTTATAAGTACAAGGAAAGGCTTGTTGTAAAAGGGCATGCTCAAAAGGAAGGCATAGATTATGAGGAGACTTTTAATCCCACAACTAAGATAAAGATTATCATAATGGTTTTTTTTATGGATACATATTTTGGATAGAAATTCCATCAAATGGATGTAAAAAGTGACTTTTTCAATGGAGATTTCAAAGAGGAAGTCTACATGACTCAACCTGAAGGATTTGTGGCACCTAATAAAGCACAAAAGGTGTGTAGGCTTATCAAGACTCTTTATGGGTTAAAATAAGCTCCTTTAGCTTGGTACATCAAGATTGATGGGTATCTCATACAATATGGATTTAACAAGATTCCATATGATCCTAACCTCTAACTCAAAGAGTATGGGGGGAGGTTATTATAGTGATTATTGATGTTGATGATCTATTCATCATTGGTAGAACAATGAATATGATCGATGAAACTAATAATGATCTCAAGTGATCATTTGACATGAAAATCCTTAGGATACTACACTATTGTCTTAGTTTAGAGGTATGAAAAAAGGAACATTACATTTTTATTTCACAGATGAAGTATACCAAAACATTGCTCAATAAGTTGAAGAAGATTGACTGTAAGCCTATTACAACACCTATAGAGTTAAGAATTCAATTGTCTCATACAGATCAATCACCAGAAGTAAATGCAAATCTCTATCGGTAATTGATTAGGAGTCTCATTTACGTGACATATACTAGGTTAGATATTAGATATGTTGTCAGCTATCTTTCTTATTTCATGCAGTAACTAAAGGTGGCACATTAGAAAGTGGTAAAGTTGGTATTGAGATACATCAAAGGTATAATTGAGTATAGCCTAAAGTATAAAAAGAATGATAAGTTATTCTTGATAGGATACATGGATGTAGATCATGCAATTTCTATTGATGATAGGAAATCCACTTCTAAATTTGTGTTCTTTTTAGGATCTCATCCAATTTCATGGGGAAGTAAGAAGCAAACTTTTGTTTCTAGATCTTTCATAGAGGTAAAATATCATGATGCAATAGGATCTATTTGTGAAGTGATATGGATAAATCACATTCTTTTAGAATTTGGATTTCCATAGACTCAGCCTACTATTCTAAATTATGAAGATTAGGGCATTCTGCATCTTGTTCCCAATCTAGTGTTTCATGAAAGAAATAAGCACATAGAGGTTCAAATTTATTTCATATGTGAAAATGTTTAACATCACAACATATAACTCTAGTATTTCCCCACTTAGGACCAATGCGTAGATATCTTCATGAAGTCACTTTCACATGATAAGTTAGAGGCATTTAGGAATTCTCTCTTCTCTTCTCTTCAGGTTGTGATCAATTAAGTGAGGGGAATGTTAGAATAAATAATTAATCCTAGCTATATTGTAATAATTGTCTCTAGGTGTTATTAATCTTTTATTGACATAGGTTAGTTATTTAGGGTATTTCCTAGGTGTGATTAGTTTTAGTCTCCTATAGATTAGGAGATCTAATCTCATTTATTAATGTATAAATAATAACATCTAGTAGTGATTTTCTTAATTTAGTTAATGCAATTTATTCTAGATTTTAGTGGCACTAGGAGGAGAAGGTGTAGTCAAAAGAACAACTTGAGGGGGAACAAAAATAATTGGCATAAATGTACTTATATAAGGAACTAAATAGAATATCACTTTTGAAGCAGTTGATTGATAAGTCTCAAACATAGGAACTTATGACTATGTGGATTCAAGCTATATAGACTATTAAACTAGAAGTTGTGGAACTATTTATTGAGGTGGTGCCTCACTTATAATTGTATTTTCCTATGTCTCTATTTGAATACTCTTATCAAGACTAGCCTCTTTATCTTTTTGTTTACCTTTACTCAAAAACATGAATTTTGGTTTCTGAGTGGATGTAGAGGCCTCTTCCTTATTTTTCATCCTCAATTCCTCTTGTTTCCTTGTAGTATCTTTATCATATTCTTCTATTGACCCTGTATTGAAATGTTTTAGTTTGATACATTTGGATTCTAACCAAGCACTAGTTTTTACAAGAATGTGTTGGAATCTCTATCTAATATATGTGCATTCCTTTACAAACCATTAGATTGGATGGATAGGAGTAGAAGCAACTTGATTACCTTCATATGAAGGATCCAATATATTTTCATCATCAAAGAGATTAGCCAGAATGTTAGCCAATTTCAAATCCTCAATTTTATTGGTAGTGAGATGGACGTATTCAAGTATCCTTATATCTTCTTCAGTATTGCATTTGGCCCAGATGTCCTCCACCTTGTGCTCATGGGCATAATTGCCTTTCAACTTTTCCTTCATCATTCTATAATAAACTTTTTTCCTACCCTTATATTTTTTAAGGGTGATCCATTACATTGTAATTTTCATTGTCTTGGTTTTGGTAGTAGTTAACATGGTTTATCGACTAATGCTTATAAGAAACAAAAATCCTCTTTTATGTGAATCTGCCTACTTCTTGTGCACAATCATAATTTATCTACACATCTCGATCAAAACCAATTTATCATTTAGGAACCTTTGTAGCATGAATGGTTATTCATCTAATCTTCCCACCCTGATGTAAGTAAAAGTTGGGAACTAAAGGAAAAGGCAACCAATCGTATTCATGATTACCCACGTTTGATCTAAAACAAATTTTTTTCTAGTTTCTATTCAAAAATACAAATGAACTTATAGAATAAATCATCACCAACTCTTCTAAATTGTTTAATGCTTTCTTTGAGAGTCAGTCATAGATAGTACTCATAAATAGGAACCTTCCTCCTCTCACCAACACTATTCAGTCTAAAAAGGTCCTCATATAGGCTATAACATACACCAGGTAAGAAGTCATATAAAACTTGAGGGAATAATTTACTTTAGAAATTAGGTGGCATATAGCATCACTAATCTGACTTCCCTAATAAATTCTTTATGTATCTATCTTAATGATGAAGATATAATGATACATCCATTCTTGAAAGATATTTGATGCGGGGATACCATTGACCCTACTTAAGAGAGTGATTAAATATCTTATGTCCTCCAAGAATTCACTTTGGTAAAGTTTTTAGGTCATCTGGCAATTGAGTGCCTTAGTTTATTTAGATAATGTGAATTGATGTGCCTTTTGCATTTTTCAGAATTCCTATCATAATATTCTTAGGTTGATTTTAAACTTATCTTTGAGTACTCTTTGATATATAAGAGATGAAATACTTTATCGAAGTACTTAAAATCCAATTGAATTATTACCTTCCCACTATCATCCTTAACTAATTTTGATTCTTTTTCAAAATGGGTATCAACCACTATGATGAACTCTAGATCTTAATATGACATGAGAAATGCAACTACCAAGTTTATTTCACTGTTAAGAATAGGTTGCATATGCAGAGTAATATGATCCCTACCTAACATTTGTAGGAACTCAGCCAGTCAACATGAATGATCTATATATCTCTAATATGATCTACATTAGAGTCTATTATAGATGCCAAAAACACACCTTGAAACTTATAATTAATTATTATTTTAATTGGGGAACCTTCTGATATTGATTTAGTATCTACAAAAGAGAGTTTTGATTCTGTAGAGTTAGTATTTTTCATCATTTTTGGGAAAGGTGTAAGAGTAGATAAAATATGTGCTTTTATACAAGATATGGAATAATTTGTGTAGTTTGGAGAATTTTCTTTGAACTATACAATGGGTAAATATCTTTGGTGCAATCTAGACAAAATTCTCTAGATTAGATAGGTGTTGGTAAGGATTGTGTAGTTTAGAGAATTTTCTCTGAACTACATGGTTTGAAAGCCTTAGGTGTTCTTGTATAATCTGGATAAAATTATCCAATTTACATGAGAGTTGGGTAAAAGCTTATTTGGGTGTAATTCAGAGAATTTTCTCTAATTTGCATTATGTTTGGATAATTTTAGTGTACATCGGAGAAAATTATCCAATATGAACCAAAGGTTTTGGTCTAGGTATTTGGTGTAGGTCAGAGAATTTTTTTCAACCTGCACCAATTTCATTTGATTTGGTGCACATAGGAGAAAATTCTTTGAAGCACACCAAAAGGTTGGCTACATGCACTTTAAAGAATTTTCTTCGATGTGCATGGGGAAATGGAGAAATAATTTATTTATTGCACCTCAGAGAAAATTTTCTAAGGTGCACTCAAGGGATGAAATAATTTCAAAGGGAGATCAAAGATTTTGAACATAATCACAAGCTTGTAAATGGGTGTGGTTAACATGAGGTGACATTGTTTTGGAGACATAAAATGATGATTAGGTGGTGTTAAGGGAACAAGATGATAAAAATAAGTGAAGAAGGGGTGGGGGCATGAGATTTGATGGAGACAAAAAAATGTAAAAAAAAGAAATTGAATAAAATAAAATTTAATGCACTAGGATTTGAATCTTTTATTACAAGGACTTGTAAAATATAAACAACTCACCTGAGATCTATCAAGAAAAAAATCTAAGGATGAGCTGAGGTGATCCATCAGGAAAATGGTGAATGAAGTAGGAGAGGTGCACATAGGCTCAAAAATAGTGAGAGGAGAGAAAAACTAATGGTAAAAATAATTACCTAGGTTAAATATATATAGAAAAGGTAATTAATATGAATTAATTACTAATGTGATGGTGGGCCTAGGTGTAGGGTTAGAGAAATTCTTTGACCTTGCATGTGCATTAATGAATAATTTCTCTACTATTAGACACTTCATGTAGTCTAGAGAAAATTCTATGGATTGCATGTGTAGTGGTGAGGAAATTATTTGCCTTTGCACATTTTTGGTGTAGTTCAAAGAAAATTCTCTAGACTACACCAAATTGAACTTAGGTGTAGTTTAGAGAATTTTTTTTGAACTGCATAGGTAGTTAAAAACTCCCTCAAAAAGTTAACTTTTTGAGGAAAAAACAAATACAAGAAGGCATTGATTGGCATCATTTTGTGTGCTTAGATCTTATGGGCTATGAAATAGACAAGTTTTGTAGGGGTTATCCCATGAATTGAGCCTACAAAATTCAAGTTTAATAGTTGGCTCTGACTAGGGAATTTTCTTAAAGAATTCTTTGAAAATATTTTGAAGGAAAGAGAATCCCATAACTCTAAGTGAATTTCTCCATTGGGCCATGGAGTCAAGTGACTGACTAGACTAAAACAAAAATATAGAATATACAAATGTTTACAAGATGTAAAAACCTATCTGGAACTCCACTGAGTGAAAACATTTAGATGTTACCCACTATAGGGTAGGGGTAATGGTGTTCTATCTAGTTATGTCAAGATAAAATTGTGTTCTCCACTAAATTGGTGAATGATAAATGGACCTCTCCATAAAGAATCAAATTTCTCATGCATTCTTTTTGGTTCTCTTCTCTTGTCCCACAAAAGAACTAAATCTCCAACTCAGAAATCTCATGACTTAGCATTTTTATCAAAAAGTTCCTTAACGTGACTTTGATGTTTGGTAATGTGGTCCAGTAACTTTGTATGTTTCTCCTCTATTTTAGAAAAGTACATAATACACTTATCTAGAGAGATTTTAAATGTTTCATCTTCAATTTCCTTAGCCAATTTGAGATTGGGTAACTCTAATGTGATGGGTATTTCTTCATTCAATCCATACAAAATTTTGAAATGAGACATACTAATTTCTCACTTAGGAGTGATATGATCAACCAACAATGCATCATACAATGCCTTATACTAGGTTCTCTAGTTGTCCTCTAACAACTTTTTAATGATAGTAACCACATTCTTGTTACTCGACTTATCCTAACCATTTCCTTGAGGGAAGTAGTATGAAGTCTGAGATAGAATGATTTCATATTCAAAGCATAACTGAGTCATCTCTTGGGATGTGAAGTAGGCAACATTATCAACCATATTTTTTCTTGGAACACCAAATCTTGTGATGATATTCTCTTTGTGGAAGTTACAAACAACCTCTAAAGTAGCATGTTTGGTTGGAATTTCCTCCACCCACTTGGTGAAGTAATCTGTAGCTTTAAGAACATAACTATGACATGCACTTGACAATGGATTCACCATGCCAATGAAATCGATACCCCATTGCTGAAAATGTTCTTTAATGACTACTAACTTGAGAGGTAAGGCTGCTAACTTGGGTTTCCCCACAAACTATTGATACTTCTTGAATTTATGCACCCAAGCATATGCATCTTGAAAAAGTGTTGGCCAGTAATATCTTGCTTACAAAATATTTTGATCTCTAACTGGGGCTAAAGAATGTCTTCCACAAGCCAAATCATGAAAATATTACAACTTACATTGTGCTTTATCGACACATCTTAGAAAAATTCCATCATTGTTTCATTTATACAAACCATTATCCCAAAAGAAGAAGTTTTTATCCTTGAACTTGATAATCCTCTTCTCTTTTTGAGACAAATGTTCTGGATACTCTCGATATGTGAGGAAATAAACAATGTCAGAACACTATTCATTCATTATGCTTACAAGCAAGACCATGAGAAATTCTTCTGTATCTCCTTCATTGTTGGGTATCTATTTTGGATTGGTCTCTACCATGAGTTGACACAAACCTTTTCCATGCATAATTTTTGTATGCTTCATCTCCATATCATACTCTTGGATTTTGGCAATCCAATTGCCTCTTTTACCTTCAATTTTTTTATGTCAAAATGGACTTAACTATAGAATCTGGTACTAGCACAATGGTGTGAGAGTTAAGGATGTGGTACCTAAAATGCTTAACTACTTTCACCATATCATAAGCATGTTTTTCCATGGATGAATACTTGAACTCATGAGCCTTCAAAGGGTATTTTATGAAATCTATGGGAGATTCAATCCCCTCTTCATTTGATTGTACCAAGATTGTAGATAAGGTATGTTGAGAAGAATAACTATACATGATGAAATTTTTGGTATAGTTAGGGAAAACTAGGACAAGAGATTGTGAAATCACTTCCTTTATCTCATGGAAAACAACTCTCCCTTCCATGTTCCAATATAAAATTTATTTACCTTTCATCATATCAATGATATGACGTGTCTTTTTAGCAAAATCTAGAACAAATCTTTGTAAGAAATTAACTTTCCCAAAGAAGGAATGAACTCATTTCTTATTTGATGGAAACGTAAGATTTTGAATTGACTTGACCCATTCAAGATCAATATTAATTCCTTATTTAGACATAATGTGTCCAAGGAACTTACCATCAGTAACCCCAAAAATGGATTTCTTGGGGTTAAAGAGATATTCCATGTTCTTGACATCTTTCAAGCACTTGCTATAAATAGTCACAATGATTTTGGTTATTTTTTGAGAAAATGGTTAGATCATCTAGATATAATATAGTAAACTTACCGATTATATCTCAAAAATCAAAATTCATATCCCTCTGAAAGGTAACACCAGCATTGATCAATCCAAAAGGCATCCTGTAATAGGTAAAAGTGCCCCATGGAGTAGTCAAGGTTGTCCTATGTTGATCTTCATCATATACCTCCACTTGATTGTATCCCAAGAATCCATCTAGCATGGATAACATTTTTGATTTTGTCATCATTTGTAGTACTTGATCCATTATCGGTAATGGGTAATTATCTTTAAGTGACAATTGGTTCATATTTCAAAAATCAATGTAGATGCAGTTTTATTCATTCTTTTTCCTCATAAGAACAATATTGGCTATCCATGTGGAATGATGTATAGGAAAGATAATCCAAGAATTCAACATCTTTTGAAATTTAGTGAAGATAGTACCTATGATTTTGTGATTATACTATCACTATTTATGCTTATGAGGTTGTGACCCTAGCTTGAGTGGAATATCATGTTGTACTTCCTTCAGTCACAAATATTTTATATCACCATGTGAATATGCTAATATATTAATTTACTATTGTATAAGTCTCACCAACTTCTCACTTTCTTGAAATGAACAACATTTCCCAATATTTATCATTTTATGATGATCTTTTGTCCCTATATTAATTTTTGTAGATGAATCTAATTCTGAGTGTTGACATTTAATGAATTGATCATATTTATCAAAAAATATCTCCAAATATACCAACTCTTTGGGAATTATTTTCTCTTTTAGCTACAAGATTTCTTCACCAGTTTCCTTGTTAACTTTAAAAATTGATTCTTGAGGGGTGGAATCACTTCCTTCAAAATATAACTCACTAGAATTTTCCACCTTCTCCAAGAATGACCTGCTCATCATTATTGAAAACTTGTTAATGATTGACATTGTTAGGAACACTAGGTCAAAAAACCAATTTAATAGTATACTTGTTTCCTTGAAAATCTTTGTGAGGAATTAAAAGAGCGGCTGAAACAACCAATAAATCAGCTCTATCATTATATTCTCTTAGAACTACTGATATATTGAATGCATTAAAACTTTCCATGCAATCCCAAACTCAATTTTGGTAATTCCTTAGTCTTTCATTCTTTTTTGGATATATATTCTTGACTTGTCAAATGACTAACTCAACATCACCTTGAGTGTGAAGGTTTTTAATTCCTTTCTTTTGTGTAACCTCCATTCCTAACAACAAGGCTTTATATTTAGTAGTATTGTTAGTTTTATCAAACTACAACTTTAAAGAAAAAGTTGAGATTTTCCCTTTTGGGGACATGAGAACTATCCCAGCTCTAAAACCAATTGAAGAACAACTACCATCAAACTCTAAAGTCCAAACATCATTTAAAATTTCAACCTTGATAGTTTCAAAAGCTGAAACTTCCTCATCTAAAGTGGATGGTTCACCTATTTCCTGATCCTTTTCTAAAAAATAATTGGAAGATATTGGATCTTCATATGTAGTAAATAAATACGTACCTATTCTATAAGTTTAAAAAAAAATCTAGGATTTTAGGTCTTGAAACTTTGTCATAGTATACTTCACTTGTTTTTTTGGATGTGAAGCTTCAACATCACACCTTTGATGGGAATTATAGCCTTGGACCAATCCATGTTGATTTATCCACCAACATCTTTATAAAATTTTCATCCCAATAGAACTCCATAAGAGGTTAGAACATCAGCCACTAGACCTTTCATCTTGATCGTTTTCTCCAAAAGAGTAACAAATGCAAATTATGCATCCTTGATTTGGCCTATGAGAGGTACTTGCTTAGTTTCCATCAAAAAGAAATAACCAAAAGTCTTTGTCAAGATCAATCTCAGAGAAGTAGCTACCTTGGCTAGCATCACATTGTCAGAAGAGCCCAAATCAATGACATAATTATTGAGCTTGTAACCATTGACAAATAGGGAAATATAGAAAGGTTCTATTTTTTAGAGTTAAATGCAATAGTTACAACCAAGTTATTTTTCTTTGTTTTTGGTTTAGGTTCAACAGGTACACTCTTAGGTGAGGTTTGATTAGAATTGGTCCCTTTACTTTTTACAAATTTTGTCAATCTTTAAAATTGGTCACGATTAGATTAGAGTTACTCAGCCTTTAACATTTGGATTTTTGTCTTCTTGTCATGGTTTATGATATCAAAATTTAGATATGGGATAGCCAAGGAAGTTAAGGTATTTTTATTTTCAGGTCTCAAGTTTTGAGCACTGGGTCTAGACATAAAAGGAGAGGAAGTCAAATGAGGAGGAATACTTACTTGTTTATCCATCATTATGTCATTTGGTTGAATTGGAAAAGGAGTTCCTCTTTTAGAAATAGTAACCTCCTTAGATGGTTCATTCTTGGTCTTAGCTTTATCAACCTTATGTTGATTTGTTTGACGTTGTGAATAGGTAAATATGGCATAAGATTCACCTTGTATGTCTTCTTCTTATTAAATGTATTCTTCTTCTTTAAAGTTTTGAAACATGATATTGGAGTCACCAACTTATCTTTCTTCATCTCCTATGAAAGTCATTGCATTTTTTTCTATAATATATTCTAATTTTGGAATATCATCAATTTCTAGTTCCAACCAGTTGACTATTGCATTATCCAGAGGTGCCTCTAATGTAAGCCTTGCTTATGGTGGAGGAATCTTATTTTTATTTATTGTAGAATTATTAGAATAAATAAAATAATTTGGGTATGTCCTTTTGGGATCATCCTTGTATGGATAAAATGACATACCTTGAGGCATTTTCTTCCTGAGTGCTAACAATTCATTTTCTAGCTTTTGAACCATGGGATCCATGGTGCTGGTAGAAGGTGAAGTTGTAGAGGGCTGCCCACTAAGCTTGATAAAATTATTTCTCACATTCCTTGCTAGGATTAAATCATCTTATACTTTAGTGGCCAAACTTTGAGCAACATTAAGATTAGCTGGGGCTGCTCTTCATAAAAGAAAACTTATTTTTGGTAGTTGAAAATTGATGAAGAAGCACTTCAAATTCTTAGGTGTAGGTTGAGAAACTATTAGAATCATTTTCCTAAAATTGTTAAAATTTTCCACGAACTCACAAATGGGTTCATGTGTTTCTTTCTTCATTTGTGTATGTTGATCCAATAAAGCATGAACATCTTCTACTGCTTTGAACCTTGCCTCAAATTTAGCCTTAATATTTTCATGAAATTTATAATGTAGCAATATTAAGGCCAACTTTTCATGAAATGTATAATTTAGCAATATATTCATCTAGATGTTGTTTACCATCACCATAGAACTTTGGGAAAAAATTCCATGAACCATGAGGAAGTTCATGAGATGGAGGTGTCAATTTCAACATACTAAAAATAGTCCCCCATGGACCTTGAGTAGCCATTCTATGTGGATTATAGGGAGGAATAACAAATCCCTACAAAGGAAAAATAGGTAAGACCCTATGAACATTGTAAGCTTCCCTGAGTATAGGAGATCTAGTATTGGTAGCTGGAAAACTTCTTGTATATTGAAGAGGATACCTTGTTCATGCCAACTAAAGATCAAAGTTATACACTTGTAATAACTCAAATGTTGGATCAATGTGTCCCATTTCCCTTCTACCATGAGTGTAGCCTTGTTCTACTACATCATGAAAGTATCCAAAAAGAAAATAAAAAACTACAAAAAAAAAAATAATAGACAATAAGGTGTTGGTCCTATGTCAACTAAATGAGTGTAGAACTTGGTTATGTGTTTGTGTCCCTAGCCGAGTTGTCAAAAACTATTGGGTGATTATTTTTTTATTGATAAAAAGGTAGCAAAATGGTTATTTCATGGACAACATGATGAGATAGAATCTCTTCTCAAGTAAGGGGAGGCTCCCTTCTTATTGCTAACAAACACAAGTAACTATTTACACTATTCTTATTAAAGTGGGTGTTATCATCTAATTCTCTTTTATTAAAATTGATGTACACTTGCAATCTAATGCTTGTAAAGACTTTTGTTTCTTTCAATTTAGTACGGAAATATGAAATTACTTGTTGGATCAATAATAACCGATATTCATATTAATTAGCTGAAAGAATAACTAGAAAAATACCATTGAATGGATCATAAAACAATGGAAAAAATTATAGCCCAAAGTCTCCACCTTGTTTCCCAATAATGAATGTAAACCCAGTAACGATATTTCAACTCAAAGACTTCAAAATCAGCTTCCTAGCACCTTTCAATTTATATAAATTCACATCATAATTCAATCAATTACATAATAAAATGTAGTGGAAAAGACATAAGAACATCTTAAATGGACCACAAATTTATTTCAATTCAAATACAACTTGCTTTCTAATATATTGATTGATAAAATATTTACAAATTGAATTTGAAAGTTCAATATTTCTTCTTAATTTTGGTAGCACTTCTCTTATATAGCAATTGGTGATCCTTTTTACAAAGAACATCCTCCTATTTATAGAGAGAAGTTATGAATAAAATAGGAAATACATAAATACATTGACCTATTCATTGATAGAGTCCTATTTGACTTAGGATTGTGTACTATTGCTACATGTAAAATGCACCAAACAAAATTAAATATGAAAAGTTACAAAAATAAACTATCCTTAGACATAGATATTTCTTCCTTTTTATTATTTTCTAAAAATTCCTCATATCTCTTTAGTGCAGCCTAGACCTCACTATCATCTAGACCTAATGTACTCTTGGAGACAACAAGAACCCTTGAATTGGGATGTTCTAGATTAACTGGAAAGACTTTGATTTTGTCCAAGATTATTTACAACATATTTATTATGACTTGAAATTAAACTAGTTTGTCAATGGAGTCTAGTGTGAATATTTCTATCTCAATTTTTATTTAAGTCAAAGTTTAAAACTCTTGAATTATTGTCTCCATAGGAATAATTTCTTGGGAAATTGACAAGGAATTTATTCAATTTTATCTATAAGATCTAACATCTTATCATTGCACATATCCTCAACCTCTTTGAGATCTTTAATTATATTCTTGAGAACTTCTCTTTTGTTCTTCATTGCGTCCCTGTACTCAATGAATATTTTCCTATTTAAAATGACCTAATACTCAACTAAAATTTCAATCTTGAATTTATGTAGTTGATTCCATGTATCAATATCTTTTTGAATCAATTTAAAATTTTGAGTGAGTGTCTTAATTGTTTCCTGAATTTCCATTTTCACTTCACTCAAGTTCTTAAAACATTCAACAGTAGAACGCAACCATTGAATACCTTGTGTGGTCAATCTCTCAATCTAGGCATTGACCACCTGAACTTGAGATCCAATTTTCTCAACCTATTGAATTGGTTTTTTAGTTTTGTCATACTCAACAGGTGTAACAGACTCGAAAGATTATATGATCTTCAGTAAAAGAGAGGTTAGTTGCTCTACTTTTATCTTGAGTTGGTCTTTAGTTTTATTATCTCCATTATATCTATTGATAAAGGACACCATTTCTTCTTGCAAATATTAATTTATGATTTTATGGTTTTGCTTCCAAATATATATTCATCCTACTGCATATTTGAACACTTGAATATCTTCAATGTTTCTATCTTTAGGAGGTACTACAACCTCAGCATACTTGTGTCCAGACTCAAAACTTAATCTTAACATGGTTTTAGATTTATTTGTTATTTTGGGTTTTATTGGCACAAGTTTACCAAAGTCAAATTCATTAGGATACACAACCTATTTCTTCATTTTGGGGGTTTGGAACATAACCCAAGGAGGAAGAGGAGATGAATTTTTAGGTCCAGAGGAAACCAATGATTGTGATGTTTGAGGAAGAACAATGGTTTGTGAAGTAGGTGGGATGGAAAGTGAAATGGTGGAGTTATCTAGTAGGGGATTTTACATCAATGGGATAGTGGTTATAATTAGTGGAGTTTGGGTTGGGGTGATTGAAACTTTGGTCCCTATTGACTAATTGGATACATGAGTAGCAGGGACTTGGGTTGTTATTTTGGAGGAAGATATGGACATAAATTTATCCATTTTTTGTTGAGCAAAATATAGATTGGTTTAGGATCCAAATTATTTTTAAGGACTAGGTAAATTAGATAAATAATTGAAAACATGGTTTAGAGTGCCTTCTAAGGAAACTTGAAAGAGTGTGGTTGTTAGAATAATTAATTGATCTTATCTATATTGTAATAAATGTCTCAAGGTGTTATTAAACTTTGATTGGAATAGGTTAGCTATTTTGGTTATTTACTATGTGTGATTATTTTTAATATTCTATAAATTAGGAGATCTAATCAAATTTCTTATTTTATAAATGAGCAACTCTAGTAGTGCTTTTCTCAATTCAGTTAATGCAATTTATTTTGGATTTCATTTTGTACCAAAGTAGAAAATTCTTGAGGAGTCATTTTGAAGCATTAGAGATTAGGTGGAGATTGAGAGAAAGATTTGTGTGATCCTTGGATGCATCACACTGCTCCAACTTCAGCCATCCCCAACCGAAATGCTATCAAAATTTTGGCCAATTTTGTAGAAAGAGAATAGTTATCAAAATAGGGATTTTTTTTTATTTTGATAAATTTTATCCATATTTATATTAAATTTTTGGACTAAAATTCAGATCTGAGATCATATTTGAGATCTTTCAATTTTATTTAACAATTTATGGTTAAGATCCAATTCTAAATTGGTGGAAGAATGGATCTGGGGAATAGATCTAAGTTTTTTAGATGATTGTATCTGTCATTGTGATGAAAATTTATATTATTTGTTAGATCTAAAAATATATAGAATCTATAGAAATGACATTTTAATTTTTTAAAATATACTTATAAAAATACTATTTAAAAAAAATCAATTTTTTTGGAGCTTTTGGTGACTTTCTACGATTTTTTTAAGTTTCTATTTTATAGAACAAGTGAGGAACAACAAAAAAATGGTAGTTATTCTAATTTTTTTTGCAGAATCATGGATCAAATATTATATCACCATACTCCTCTCATCTATATCTTTCAAAAAAAAATTCATTTTTTGAAATTGGAGCAACGAGACATCTGTGGTGAAAGTTAGAAGGTAGAATGCAATTTAGAAGTTTTCATTTGGTGCAAGATCAAATTTTTGGGTGGAGCACCACCTAGATCCACCACTTCTAGAATCAGCACTAACATCACACCACTAACATATTTCAGCCTCTTTTCATGCCATATGACTACTTTTTGGGCATTTTTTTATCCCCTAAGGCTTCTCCTTCACCTCTATGAGCCATATTTGAAGATCTTTTCTTTCAAGGTTCATTACTTTTAATCTATGAAGCTTGTGAAAGTGATTTTTTTTTAACCTTGGATATTTTTTTGATATATATGCATTGGTAAGGATATGTTTTACATTTTGATCACCCATATTTCTATAATTTTTAATTTCTTTCCAGTTTAGCTAACTAGTTCATGTATTTTGGACCTTTAAAAGGCCATTACTTTTGACTGGTAACTCCAATTAGCATGTTGTCTTTTTAAAAAGTTCATATTTTTAGATTATATATCTATTAGAGTCATTAAATTTTAAAACTTCAAAAGGAAAAATTGAAGCCTCATTTACTCCTCAGACACATTTTCGGTTGAAACTAACATCCAGTTTTTCATTGCTTGTTTGGACACATTTTTGACAATGTCTAAAATCCATTATGTGATACTACACAATTTGTCATATTTTTGTATGTATTTTTGCATTTTCCTTATATTTTGAAAATGCACATTTCATTTTTGTGCTTAAATGTACATGTATTTCTTTGTTGTACATAACTTTTAAAATGCCTGGTTCAGGGCCATGTTTTGTGCTTCCTGACCCATAATTGCTTCATAGTGATAACTATGTAGCATGAAAAACAAAAGTATAAACACATCTAGAGTTTGAAGATATTTGGTCAATAGTTGAAGGCACATGGGTCAAATATGCAACAAATGTTGATCAACAATAGAAATATGATAAGGCTAATAAAAAGGCTAAGTTGATAATCATGTTTGGTGTTTCGAATGAGGTACAACCTCATATCCATAGTGTTATAACTATAAAAGATGCATGGGATAAGCTTAAAACTATTTATTAAGCTAAGAATCTGTTGGGTGAACATTTTGTCAACCAGCTAACTAGTGAGCAAGATAGGTCTTATCATCCACAGCATAGGGAGATTGGTCATCCAGATGTGTGGGTTTACCACATCAAAAGGGGAAAAATCTCTCCTCTCATCAAGTAGCGATTCCCCATGAATACGCAGGAGCTATATATATATATATATATATATATATATATATATATATATATATATATATATATATATATATATATATATATATATATATATATATATATATATAAGCAAAAAATAACACATAGGGGTAGGGTATCACCATCCATCTCTCTTTTTTTAGAGATGATGCTCACAGATCAAAGGATAAATCCTGGGTGATTGGTGAAGGTACTTCTCTTCTTTCAAAAGTAACATTTAGCCAAGAGCCAGATCCCTTCTTGGATAGTAGAAATCTTAGTGAAATGACAGAAGGCACTTCTCTTCTTTCAGAAGTGCTTGTTCTTGTAAACAATAGGAATCTTTCTGGTAAGTAACTAGTAACCAAAGGTGTAGAGTAACTAGCAGCTTGAGATGTAGCACAAAGTCTCCACCTCGACTACCCAAGAGTGAAATATGAAGAACAATGGGGGCACAAAGTCATCCCAAGGTCCTTTACATAGGAAATAGAAAAAGACAAACACATTAAAGGCAACTGTAGGCAGCACAAAGTCTTCTTATAGTTGGCTTCGAGACACCTTCCTTATCACCTCCACAAGCTCTACTTATTAAATTGAATAAACAAGAATAAATTTAGGAAATAGACATAAGAACAATCTCCTAGAATGATACAAGCTATAATAGCACAAATTCTAAAAGTAACTTGCTTTCTGATTCAAACAATGAAATATGATAAACAATTCTGAGCTCAAAGTCTCAATGATGCCTTTCAATTTGGGCATAGTTTTGCTTTTGGTAAAAAGATCTCCCCTAAAACAATAAAAGAGATTACAATATATAGTAGCCAAGAAATACTTTTCACTTTGTTTCATGGAATGGCCCATGTTATGCATTCAATGCCTTGAATGCATTTTCAATTCTGTCAGGGGACCATGCTGAAACAGGGTGGCTACCTTGACTGTGGCATGTTACTTTATCTCAAATGTCTCCTCTTGGGCCTGGGTCACATGGTGTCTATGCAGCTGCCCACTTTGCCTTTACTCCAAGAGAGACAAACACATTGCAGCTTTAATGTTTGCAAGCCAAAATATCTACTTGGTGGACTATTTCACCTATTGAAATAACTTTTGCATAGATATTTTTGGATTTTCCCTCTTTGTCTCTTCCTAGTTTTGTCTTTTTCTAGCATTTGAGCTCTCAAGGATGAATTCCCATCTTTATTGGCTCTTATGCTCTTCCATTAGTGGTTCTTCCCTTTGGTGTTTTGGCCTTTGAATGCATTCAAATCCGTCATCCTCCTTAGCAATTCCTTCGTGTCTTTCCCGCTTGCTTTGGCTACTTTTTAATGATCTCAACAAGTGACACATGGCATGTTCTATTGTGAAAAAAGTGAGGACACGTGGCAGCATCCACTTACTTTATCAACTCACCCAAGGCCCACCAGTCTTTACAAAATGAAAGGGAGAGACCGCAGATGTTGACACTTGGTGGCTTCCATTGAGCTTTACCAGGGACACGTGGCAACTCCGGTAGCTTTGAAACTTATTAGAAACTATGTCCCAATAGATGACACTTGGTATCTTTTGCTTCGGCTCTATAAGGGACAAGTGGCAGCTTTCATTGCACTTTGTCTTTTTCCATCAGACAAAAAGTCCAAAGGAATTGTTCCTTTTGGGCCTTGAACCAAATCCGAAAAAAATATATCTCTTTTGGCTTCTCTTTGACCCTTGAACAAATGTATCCTGCCCTCTACAAGGGCATTTTTTCCTTCAGCCCTAGGGCAGCTCCTTGAACCTACCAATTGAACCAACTTTGGTTTAATGGTTCAATGGTTCAATTGGTTCATTCTTCATTATTTGGCTAAGTCTTTTGATCTCTCGAACAAAATGCATTGAACCAACTGCTCGTTGAACCTTTACTGAGAATGACTAGAGACTGGTTCTTTTGATTGAACACGCCTGCAAAAGCCTTTGAACTTGTTGATCCTACTAATCCCTTTAATGAAAAATCTTGGAAAATGAGGAAATTGAATGTTCAAAACAAATTTCAAAAAGGGAAGAGACAATTTTTTGGTCTTGCAGGAGCAAACTAGTTCATAGGTTGTCCCAAAAATGAGTGATATTTTTGGGGACAATAGAATCAAAATTAAATATTGCATCTTAAGAGCCAATTTCACACTCTTAAGCTCAAGTAAGATGAAAAAGTAGAATCATTCCTTAAAAGAGTTACAACTTTGTAGGCTTCACTTCAATCTTTAGGCAAACTAGTGATAAATGACTCTTTAGTCCCTATAGTCCTTACAACACTACCCCATGCATATAGGGTCTTTGTGATCACATTGAATGTCATAGGACAAAAACCAACCTTTGAGGCATTGGTCAATTTATTACAATAAGAGGAACCTATTCATAATTCAGAGGAAGCAGATGTTGAGAATGCACTCACATCAAATCAGAAGGGGAAGAAACCCATGAAAGGTCAAAAGCAATCTTCAAAGTAGAATAATCAACATAACTAACAAGGGAAAAATTAACATTCTCTTAAAGCATGTCAAATTTGTGGAAAATAAGGACATGACTTGAAACATTGTTGGTATAACACATTTCAACAAGGTTCATCAAATAAGAAGTCATCTTTCAATAAGTCACCACAAACTAAAAAAGAAAAACCACAACAAAAAAATAGGTGGAAACAAAAAAATTACAAGCCTAAACAACATGGAAATGTTGTTGAATACAATGATTATTCAAATGGTGAATATGGTTTATCTACTCAATCACATGAGTCTATCTATCATCCAAGTGCAGTTTAGTATGTTGATTTAAGAGCAACCAGACACATGATAGGAAGAAAAGACTGGTTTTCTACTTTGAAAAAATTAGAATCAAAGGGAAATGTATCACTTAGAGATGATACCTGATATATAGTATATGGTAGTGGTGACATTAAAATTCAACTTGTAAATAAAATTTACAACTTTTCAAATGTTTTATATGTTCTAGGTCTTACAAACAATTTGTTATCTGTTAATCAGCACTTGACCACAACCTCATGAGTGAATTTGATCATTAAAATGGTTAAAAAATTTATCATATCAAACATAAGTATAGACATTTCAAAGTCATTTCCAAAGCTTATAACATTGGCAAAATGTTTCAACTTTGTTTTGTTCAAAATGATCATAAAGCACTTGCAGTCAAAGATATAGAACTAGGTGATTTATGGCATAGAAGATATGGTCACTTGAGTTATTGATATTTGGTTCAATTAAGAAAATAAGATATGGTTCATGGTCTTCCAAAATTCAAGTAATCTTCTGATATATGTACTAGTTGCTTAGTAAGAAAACAAATAAGAGCTCCTTTTGGAAAGGTTGAGTATCAATCACTTGGTAAACTGGACTTGGTGCACATCAATCTTTGTGGGCATTTTGGTCCCAGTCTTAAAGGGTAAAAATACTTTCAAATTTTTGTTGATGATTACTCATGGAAAATGTGGGTATATTTATTGAAGACTAAGGATCAATATTTTCAAGTCTTCAAAGAATTTAAGGCCACCATTGAAAATGAAACTAGTAGGAAAATCAAGACCCTCTACTCAGATCATGGGTAAGAATACACTAGTAGAGAATTCTCATCCTATCTCAGTGTGAATAAAATCAATCATCAATTGATAGCTCCATATTCACCTCAGTAGAATGGAGTTGTAGAAAAATATAATAAAGTCATTGTGGAAATGTTTCATAGCATGGTTGAGAATGTGAAATTTCCTAATACATATTGAGCATAATATTGTCACACTATAATCTAATTGTTGAATAGGTCACCCACTAAGGCTCTTGATGGAATCACACCACATGAAGCTTAGACATGGATTAAACCAAAGGTAACTCACCTTTGATTTTTTTGTTGCAAGGCATATATGCATATTCCTAAGAAGAAAAGAAATAAGTTGGATAAGAAAACAAAGGAATGAATTTTTTTGGGCTACAGTGCAAAATCTAAGGGAAACAAGCTCCTTGATCTAGAAATAAGGAAAGTACTAATTAGCAGAGATGTAGTGTTTAATGAAAAAAGTGAAATCAATCCACCTTATACATAGGCAAATGATACAATAAAAAAAATTGTAATATTTTTAGGTAGTGATGGTGAAAGTGAACAAGAAGATAGTCAAATAGGACCTCTAGCACCACCACTTATAGTTCAACATATGCCCAAGTGGTATACAATTACTATACGAGATGTTAACTTGAATAGAGTACTAGATACATCCACTTCAAGACCAAGGACTCAAAGCATGGCTTGAGAAGAGGTAAATATGGCCCTTATGAGTATTACGAAAGAATCATGTGAACCCTCTATAGTAATAGAAGCCCTATAGTCTAGACCTTTGAAAGATGCCATGGATGCAGAATATCTGTCACTGATGAAGAATAACACTTGGTAACTTGTTGATCTTCCACCAAGGAAGAAGCCTATTGGATATAAATGGGTATTTAAGACCAAGTACAAAGTAGATGGTAGTATTTATAAGGCAAGGATTTTTGCAGAAGGGTATGCTCAAAAGGAAGGCATAGACTATGAGGAGATTTTTTCTCCCATAGCTAAGATAAATACTATAAGAATCATTTTTGTTATGGGTGCATAGTTTTGATAGAAAGTCCATCAAATGGATGTAAAAAGTGCATTTATCAATGGATATTTCAAAGAAGAAGTCTACATGACTCAGCGTAAAGGATTTGTGGTACCTAATTAGGAATAAAAAGTGTGTAAGCTTATCAAGTCTCTCTCTAGGCTGAAATAGGCTCCCCAAGCTTGGCAAATCAAGATTGATGAGCATCTCTTACAACATGGATTCAACAAGAGTCCATATGATCCTAACCTCTACCTCAAAGATCATGGGGGGAGTTTATTATAGTGATTTTTTATGTTGATGATCTAGTCATCATTGGCACCATAGTGAAGATGATCGATGAAACTAAGAATGATCTTAAGTGATCATTTGACATGACAAATCTCAAGATACTATACTATTGTCTTGGTTTGGAGGTATGACAGAAGGAACATTACAATTGTGTTTCAAAAATTAAGTATACCAAGACATTGCTCAATAAATTTAGGATGATGGACTACAATTCTATTGTAAAACCTATGGAGACAAGACTTTAGTTGTCTCATATAGATCAATCACCAGAAGTAAATGCAACTCTATATCTACAGTTGATTGGAAGTCTCATTTACTTCACATATACTAGGCCAAATATTAGCTATGATTTTAGTTATCTTTATTGGTTTATGTAGGAACTAAAGGTGGCACATTAGAAAGTGGTAAAGTCATAGGTACAATTGAGTATGGCCTAGAGTATGAGAATAATGATAAGTTCTTCTTGATAGGATACATAGATGCAGATCATGCAACTTCTATTGATGATAGAAAATCCACTTATGGATTTGTGTTCTTTCTAGGATCTAGTCTAATTTTATGGGGAAGTAAGAAGTAGAATTATGTTTCTAGATATTCCATAGAGGTAGAAAATTGTGCTACAGTAGGATCTATCTATAAAATGATATGGATACATCACATTGTTATTGTACTTGGAGATTCATAGACTCAGCCTATGGTTCTAAATTGTGGTAATTAGGGAATTCTACATCTTGTTTGCAATCTAGTTTTTCATGAGAGAACCAAGTACATATAGGTTCATATTCATTTCATATGTGAACATGTTCATCATCACAACATACATCTCTAGTATTTCCCCACTTAGGATCAATGTGTAAATATCTTCATGAAGTCACTTGCACATGATAAGTTTGAGGCATTCAAGAATTCTCTCTTCTCTTCTCTTCAGGCTATGATCAATTAAGGGAGTGGAATGGTAGAATAATTAATTAATCCTATTTATATTGTAATAAATGTCTCAAGGTGTTATTAACATTTTATTGACATAGGTTAGTTATCTGAGGTATTTCATAAGTGTGATTAGTTTTCATCTCCTATAGATTAGGATATCTAATATCATTTATTATTTTACAAATAAGCAAATCTACTAGTGATTTTCTCAATTTAATTAATGCAATTTATTCAAGATTTTAGTGGCATTAAGAGGAGAAGGTGGAGTTGAAATAACAACTTGAGGGGTAACAAAAACAATTGGCATAGATTTACTTATAGAAGGAAGTATAGATAATATCACCTATGAAACTATTGGTTAAGAAGTCTCAACTATAGGAAATTATGACTATGTGGTTTTAGGCTATATAGAAAATTGAATCAAAAGTTATGGAGCATTTTATTGAGGTGGTGCCTCACTTGTAATTGTGTTTTCTTGTGTCTCTATTTGAATATTCTTCTACACACTAGCTTCTTTGTCTTTTCTTTTACCTTTACTCACAAACATGAATTTTGGTTTCTAAGTGGATGTAGATGCCTCTTCCTTAGTTTTAGTCCACAATTCCTCTCGTTTCCTTGTGGTATCTTCATCATATTCTTCTTTTGACCCAATCTTGAACTATTTTATTTTGATACATTTGGGTTCCAACCAAGCATTAGTTTTTTCAAGAATGGGTTGGAATCTCTCTCTAATAGATGTGCATTCCTTTACAGATGATTGGATTAGAGGGAAAAGAGTAGAAGAAACTTGATTACCTTCTTATGAATGATCCAATATATTTTCATCATCATAGAGATCATTCGAAATGTTATCCAATTTAAAATCCTCAATCTAATTGGTAGTGAGACAGCTATAATCAAGTATTCTTATATGTTCTTCAGTCCTGCATTTGGTCCAGATGTCCTCAACCTTGTGCTCATGAGCATAATTGCCTTTCAAATTTTCCTTCATCATTATATAATTAAAAAAATTCTACCCTTGTACTTTTTAAGGGTGATCCATTGCATTTCAATTTCCATTGTCTTGGTTTTGGGATCAGTTGACACGGTGTATCAACCAATGCTTATAGGAAACTTGAATCCTCTTTTATGTGCATTAGATTGCTTCTTATGCATGGTCATCATTTGTCTACACATCTCCATCAAAACCCATTTATCATTTAGTCACCTTGTTATCATGTATAGTTATTCATCAAATCTTGCCACCCTGATGTAAGTAAAAGTTGGGAACCAAAGGAAAATGAAACCAATCTTATTCATTATTACCCATGCTTGATCTAAAACTATTTTATTTTATAGTTCATGTTCAAAAATATAAATTTTCTTATAGAATAAATCATCGTTAACTCTTCTAAAATGTTTAATGCTTTCTTTTAGAGTCATCTACAGATAGTAATCATGAATAGGAACCTTTCTCCTCTCACCAATACTGGCCAGTCATAGAAAGGTCCTCATACAAGATACAATACACACTAGGAAAGAAGTCATATAAACCTAGAGGGAAGAACTTAATTCAAAAATTTGATGGCATATAGCATCACTGATCTAACTTCCCTAATAAATTCTCTATTTATCTTTCTTAATGATGACTATATAATGATACATCCATTATTGAAAGACATTTGATGCGGGGAGACCTTTAATCCTAATTAGGAGAGTGATTAAATATCTTATCTCCTCCATGAATTCACTTTGGTATAGATTTTTAGGCCATCTTGTAAGTGAGTACCTTGGTGTCTTCATCCAATATGAATTGATGTGCCTTTTCCATTTTTTAGAATTCCTATCATAATTTTCTTAGGCTGAGTTTAAACTTATATCTGAGTACTCCTTATAGTCTAAGAGATGAAATACTTTATCTAAGTATCTAACATCCACTTGAATTATTACATTCTCACTAGCATCCTTGACCAACTTAGTTTTTTTGTCAAAATGGGAAGCAACCACTAGGGTGAACTCTAGATCTTGAGTTGGCATGAGAAATACAACTAATAGGTGTATTTCGCTATTAATAATTGGTTACATATGTAGAACAATAGGATCCCTACCTAACATTTGTAGGAACTCATCCATGTCAACATGACTAATGTGTGTATCTTCAATCTGATCTACATTGGAGTCTATTACAGATGTCAGAAACACACCCTAAAACTTATACTTCATTATTATTTTAACTGGGGAACCTTCTAACATTGATTTAGTATCTACAAAAGAGAGTTTTGATTCTATAGAATTAGCATTTTTTCATAATTTTGGGGAAAGGTGTAAGAGCAGAGATATTTTTTGCTTCTATACAAGAAATGGAATAAGTTATGTTGTTTAGATAATTTTATACGAATGACACCATGGTTAAATATCTTTGGTGTAATCCAGAGAAAATTCTCTAGACTACATGAATGTTGGTAAGGAGTGTGTATTTCAAATAATTTTCTTTGAACTGCATGGTTTGAAAGCCTTAGGTGTTCTTTTTCAATATAGAAAACATTCTCTAGTTTTCATGAGAGAAAGGTAAAAGATTATTTGGGTATAAGTTAGATAATTTTATCTTATTTGCACCATGTTTGGGTATTTTTGGTGCATGTTAGAGAAAATTATCCAATCTGCACCAAAGGTGTTGCTCTAAGTCTTTGGCGTAGGTCAGAGAATTTCTTTTGACCTACACCGATATCATTTAGTTTGGTGCATATAGGAGAAAATTCTTTGAATTGCACCAAAAGGTTAGCTACGTGCATTTCAAATAATTTTCTTCAATGTGCATGGGGAAATAAGTTGGTTAGTGCACCTCAGATAAAATTCTCTAAGGTGTACTCGAGGGATGAAATAAGTTTAAAGGGAGATCAAAGATTTTGATGACAATTACAAGCTTGGAAATGGGTGTGGTTAACATGAGGTGACATTTTTTAGAGACATAGAATGATGATTAGGTGGTGTTGAAAAACAAGTCAAGAAGGGGAAAGAGCATAGGATTTGATGGAGATAAAAAAACATAAAAAAGAAAGTAAATAAAATAAAATTCAATGCACTAACATTGAAATATTATATTACAAGGATTTTTAAAATACAAAACTCACCTAAGATCTATTAAGAAAAAGTCAGAGGATGAGATGGGGCGATTGATCATGAAAATGATGAATGAAGGAGGGGAGGTGCACATGAGCTCAAAAATGGTGAGAGGATAGAAAAATTAATGGTAAAGACAAAATTTACCTGTGTTAAATATATATAGAAAATGTAATTATTAATTATCGATGTGATGGTGGGCTCAAGTGTAGGGTTAAATAAATTCTCCAACCTTTCACATGCATTAATTAAAAATTTCTTTGCTATTATATGTTTGGTGTATTTTGGATAAAATTCTATGTATTGATGTGTAGTGGTGGAGAAATTTTATGCCTTTACACATTTTTGGTGTAGTTCAAAGAAATTTTTTTGGACTATACCAGATTGAACTTAGGTGTAGTAATGAGTGTCATTCAACTCCTCATTGTTAGGTTGTGGAGCTAAAAGCTTCACCAGGATGCGAACAAGAAGAGTTGCTGAAGTGTCATAGACACCAGCATCAGTCAAGCCAACCAATGTCAGTCAGGAGTGGATAGGAAGTTACTGACATTGGTCATGGATTGGCCGTTGTCGATCATCTCCAGGCAGACAGGGACCGATGTTAGTCACCTGTGTGGTTCCAGAACTGTGAGTTGATAAACATTTTGTTAACAAACTAGTTGTTTGCATGTTAAGAGGCTAATTATAGTCTTGAGTTGCATGTCTAATTATTGTAATTAGGGTCTAATTATTATATGCATGAGATCTATATAATAGACTCATGGGTTGTATTGTAAAATTGTACTAGAGTGAGAGAGCAAAGATCAGCTCCTTCAAAAGAGAGAGAGAGAGAGCAAGAGTGCTAGATAGCCAAGAGGGCTTGTAGAAGAGAGCAGGGATTAGCTTCTCCTAGTTCCAAAGGGGTGTCGAGTTTGTATGATCAGGGAGAGTTACAGGTTGTGCAAGTTCTAGTAGAAGATCCACCGAAGTACTGGTTGAAGAATCATAAGGACTTGGTGAGGTAAGGACAAGGGTTCTTCAAGGGTGTAGAGACATCTATGTGGTAAGTAAGGTCTATTGACTTGCAAGTTGTTGCAAGAGTATGGAGATCTACTTGGAGTAAGATTGTGTACTTGGTGTATTGGCAGCATTGTTACTGACTGTTGGAGGTGAAAAACAACTCTATGTTTGAGTTGATTGTTGTGACTGTAATTGAGAGAGTGAACTATTAAAGGATAATTATAGGTGAACCCTAGAAGTGTGGGAAGAAGAAGTGTGGCATCTTATTTATTTTATTCTATTTTGATTGAGTATTAATACAATTGGGTATTGTCTCTCATATTTTGTGTTGTTTCATATTTCTAGTTACTTATCATTCTAATTAAATTTCATGTTTAATTGCTAATACAAAGGTAATCAAGTGTGCCCTTAGTGGGCAGTAGTTCCTGGCAAAGTTGTATCAGAGCATGTTTGTTGTTCTAGATTACCTGACACATGGTATCAGAGCTAAGGTTATAGGAGCAGGTGGACTAGGTTGGTACCAATCTTGATAAGTTGGTATCAAAAGGTGGTTAAGTTACTAACAGGTTGTATCATAGATGGTTAGTGTTTGTTGATTACATGTCACTCTCAGGGATTTTAGATTGAGTGGGAGTATAGCAATGGCAAAAGAAAGTAAGCTACAAATAGAGAAACTAAATAGCACGAATGGTCAGATTGATGGAAAGAAAGAGCAGGTAAAGAAAGATTGTTGGTTGGTAGTAGATCAACATGAAGAAGCAGATGTTGTAGGTGTTGTTTCATAGGATGCTCTGGATAAAGTAGAATCTTGGTCTATAGATTATGTTGCCTCTTTCCATGCAGCCTGAAATAGAGCATATTTTCATGAGTATGTCTAGGGAGACTTTGGAGAGATTTATTTAGGGGTTGGTGAGCCTTGTCACATGGTTGGTAAAGGGAAAGTGAAGCTAAAATTGCAGACAGGGAACACACGGGTGTTGAATGAGGTCATGCAGGTACCAGTCTTGGAGATGAGTCTAATTTCTTCAAAAAAGTTGGGTGATGAGAGATGCACAATAACTCTCATAGTGGATGCACTTGAATTAGATGATGGTAAGAAAGTAGGTATCCTTTATCTATCTACTTATATTACTGATTCACCTTCTGTTGTAGAGATGTGGCTTTGTAGGCTTGGTCACATATGTAAGAAGGGAATGCATGTTTTTTAGTGAAAGACAGATATCTTTGACAAACTTAAGAACTGGAAAGCCTTGGTGTTCATGGAGGAGATGATGGATAGAGATTAGCTGAGGGGACTGAATTATTTTGAGTAGGGATGTGTTAATTTGGATAGGGTTTTGATCCAAGGGGAGCTCACAGGTAAAAAGTCATCACTCATAGGAAAACATAAGTACCAGTGTCAGTCATGAGAAATCAACATCGAACAGATAGGCACTGACGTCAGTCATGTGCAAATCAGTAGAGTCAGTGGTGTCAGGCAGGTGGAGATCAATGTCGGTCATGGGGAACTGACATTAGTAGTCTGGGTCAGTCGTAGAGAATCAACGTCAATCAGGTGAAGATTGGGAGATGGCCGAGATCGGTCACTGGAATGGATGTTGGGTAGACAGCAAGCTATCAAGGAGTCTCAAATGCCCATATGGAGGACTAAAAGGGTAAGTGAACCTCATATTCATTGTTCACCTTCTTACTTGTTGCTTACTGATGGTCAAGAACCAGGAAGATGTGAAGAGGTAATGCAAGTAGAATCCAAGAAATAGTGGGAGCATGGCATGAATTCCTCAGAAGAGAACCAAGCAGGAGATTTGGTAGAGTTTCCAGCCAAGATGACATCACTGAAAGATGAATGGATTCCTAGGTTAAAGAAGAGAGTGGATGGATACATGAGATGAAAGGCCAGGGTATATGGTCTTGAGGAAGCTGCAGGATAGTGGTACAAGTTTTTTGAGAGGTGGATAACAAAGCAGGGATTTAGTTAATGTCAATGTAACTATTGTATTTGTCTTACTAGGTTGGATGATGATTGCAATATTATCATGTTACTATTGTGTGGTTTATTATTGCAGGGTTACACATGTAGGGAGTTTCTAAGCTAAAGGTAAAGTTAGTTCAGAGGTATGTCATGAAGAATTTGGGAGTAGTAAAATTCTTTGGCATAAGAGACATAGAGATTTTTGTCTCTAGTGGGAGCTGATGTGAAGAAGGTGTTGGTGAGGTTCAATACGTAGGATGCAGAACTAGTAAGCACACCAAGGGCTGGATAGTTCAAGCTGAGCTTAGAACAGTGTTCAAAATCACATGAGGTCGAGTATAGACCTAAGTTTTCCCAAGCAGTGGGAGTTGTCAGAGAGTTTTGAGCCAATTCGAGGAAGGTGGATTCTCAGGTATCTGAAAGAGACCAGCAGTAGGGATTCATGTTATGTAGGTTCAAGGACTTCACTACATGGGTTTGTAGGTTTGAATGTGGCAGGTTACTTGGATGATAGGAGGTGCACCACAGGTTATGTGGTGGTTGGTCTTTAAGATTGAGCTTGAAGAGGGATACAAGCTAGGAAATGAATTAGATGAAGGTATAGGTATAGGTATAGGTACAAGTACAGGTGTAGCTATTTATCTCTAAGTGGGAGATTGTTAGGTTGTGGAGCTAAAATCTTCACTAGGATGTGAACAAGAGGAGTTGCTGAAGTGTCACAGACACCAGCATCAGTTAGGCCAACCGACGTCAGTCAGGAGTGGACAAGAAGCTACTGACATTAGTCATGGATTGGTCAATGTCGGTCATCTCCAGGCAGACAGGGACCGACATCGATCGCCTGTGCGGTTCTAGAACTATGAGTTGATGAACAGTCTATTAACAAACCATTTGTTTGCATGTTAAGAGGCTAATTATAGTCTTGAGTTGCATGTCTAATTATTGTAATTAGGGTCTAATTATTGTATGCATGAGATCTATATAATACACTCATGGGCTGTATTGTAAAATTGTACTAGAGTGAGAGAGAAAAGATTATCTCCTTCAGAAGAGAGAGAGAGAGAAAGAGTGCTAGATAGCCAAGAGGGCTTGTAGAAGAGAGCAGGGATTAGCTTCTCCTAGTTCCAAAGGGGTGCCGAGTGTGTATGATCAGGGAGAGTTGCAGGTTGTGTAAGTTTTGGTAGAAGATCTATCGGGGTACTAGTTGAAGACTCATAAGGACTTGGTGAGGCAAGGACAAGGGTTCTTTAAGGGTGTAGAGACATCTATGTGGTAACTAAGGTCTGTTGATTTGTAGGTTGTTGTAAGAGCAGGGAGATCTACTTGGAGTATGATTATGTACTTGGTGTACTGGCAGCATTGTTACTGACTGGTGGAGATGAACAACTCTGTGTTTGAGTTGATTGTTGTGACCATAACTGAGAGAGTGAACTATTGAAGGAGAATTACAGGTGAACCTTAGAAGTGTGGGAGCTCTAGAGGTGTCGGAAGAAGAAGTGTGGCATCTTCTTTATTGTATTTTCTTCTGATTGAGTATTAAAACAATTGGGTATTGTCTCTCATATTCTGTGTTGTTTCATATTTCTAGTTACTTATCATTCTGGCTAAATTATGTGTTTAGTTGCTAATACAAAGGTAATCAAGTGTGTCGTTAGTGGGTAGTAGTTCCTGGCAAAGTGGTATCAGAGCATGTTTGTTGTTCTAGATTACCTGACACTCATTTAATCAATATTCAATTGATGTCTTATCAATCAGGGCTGGTGTCCAAAGCTATCTATAATAAGGTATAGGATGTAGATCTAGAAGTCTACTTATGGGGGTGTTTGCTGGTCCTATTCTAACTTTGCCTAATGAAATAAATGTGTCCTAAAGTACTTGATTCACTCTTTTGCTGAAACAAAAAAGATGTAACTATTTAATCAGATCAATCCACTCTTTTCCTTGAAATTAAAATCACACTCTTATCTATGCTTGGATGTAAATGGAAATGTTTAACTAGAAAAGGAAGTTTTCTTCACACGTTTGATGTAAATGAAAACACACTTTAATTGGAAAGGAAAAGATTTTGGAATAAGAAAATGCCTTTTAAACTATGAATTTATTTTGATATTTTTATGAATAAATGAAAACATTAACAAGATTCTAATTATTTATAAGAAAGATTTAATAGAACATAACATAAGCACCATACGCAGTTCCTAGTTCCAAGGAGAGTGGGCCCTTGCTCCTCTCGAACTCAGGAACAAAGATTAATCAATGCTAGAAATTGAAGTGATAATTCATAAAACTAAAATGTTTACAATCTATCTAAAACATATACTATGATTGTATATATCTTTTCTCTATTATATAATATCTTGTTAATGACAAAAGTCTTACATTTTACACTAATATAATCAACTTAAAATAGGATGCAAATAAATAGGATTCCTTGGTTGATCCACTCATCCAAAGATAGGGGATTGGATTTCCAAGAGATCCAATTATTCCAAAAAAATGGATATACTATCCTATAATAGTCCTAAGATCCAAATATATACAACTTTATCAAAATCAAATCCTAAAAAATAGCAGGAGGGAATTTTCCTTATTTGACTCTAGTTGGAATGATTTTATCTCATCTTATCTAGCTACCAGCTTCCCCATTTGTAGCTTCATCCTTATAGAATCCATAGAATTGTCCCTATAGAGTCTATAATAATGAGCCTATGGAGTCAGTAGAAATAAGCCTATGGAGTTCATAGAGACAATCCTATAGAGTCTATAGAAACAAGGCTATAGCGTCTATAGAAATAAGCATGTAGAGTCTGTAGAAACAAGCATGTAGAGTTTATAGTTCTACTGGATGGAGATCAAAATTTAACTTTTACTATACATCACATGTGTCTTCTTCCTAAGCATTCTTTACAACAAAAAATCACTAAAACATGCTATATATTAGACATTAATGACAAATTAAAGATTTAGTATTTGGTTCAATATAAACAAGACAAGTATCTATTTTCCATGTAATAGCTATCTAACAATATATGATTTGCATAAGATAATATCCTTAGAGAGATGAATTGAGGGAAATAACATGTCAATAATGAGCCATATTATGAGCTCATCATCTCCAGCAATCTTTACCTTTTGCGAGTCCCATTACAAATATTTATTAGCATTCATAGTTCTAGCATCTACTTTACACACTCTAACTCAAATCATACTCATCAAATTCATCTATTATATTCTTGTCTGAATTGTTTGTAAACCCCTGATGCTCTTGAATCATTTTTTTCCATATAATGAATTGCTCCTTTAATTGTGGATCCTAACTCTGCCATCTTAGAATAGGTATGATCAGCAAAAGGGGTTTATATCTCAGGCTAATCCATTTCTGTTCTCCCCTAGAGTTTATTACCTCTATTAATATTTCCAAAATTGAGGAAGCTCTCCTCATACTCCATCTTAAGTTATTGGAAGACATGACCTCTCATCTTTTAAGAGGTACTAAAAGTTGGTCCCATCTGTTTACACTTGGAGTCACCACTGATTCAAAACTTGGTCTTGAAAATATATCAAAAGAAATAACACAATCATATAAATCTTGTAAACAATGTATTTTAACCTCATCTCTTAAACAAGCATAGTTAAAATTTAGGTTGATCAATCTAGGAATAGGAAAGGCTGGTTTGACACATAATCCTGTAGTCTTAGCATGATTTGTATAGTCCTCAAATAAGTTCTTCCATGTTAACTGATTTTTGAATGTAGAATGTAATTCCCTCAGTTGAACTTCTCCTAAATGAAGGTTTATCAAAAAATTATTGTGCTCATGGTCTCTTAGGATCAAATCATGCAAATAAAACTCATAAAGTAAATCCTGTTGATCAGGTTTAACACTATAGAAAATTTCTTAAAATGTTGTTGGCTGTAAAATCTTATAAGGAAGATGACAGGAGATCCTCAAAAGTTTCTATTTTTAAAATTATTCAAATAAGAATAAACCATATGTGGGGGAAGGATTTATACATACCAAAAGAGATTCCCCTAATTTTCATGCATCCTACAAATTTTCTTCTAAATTTTGGACCTTAGCTTCTAATTCTTTCTTCTCATTTGCGAAGAGTTTGTTTGAAAAGGTTACATATTTATTTTTTTGTTTAAGTATGGAATATTATTTTTAAATTTGATGTAGTATTTGTAAGGGAGGAATACTTGGACAATTTTTTTCACAACTGTGGTCAACAAATACGTTAGGAGGAGAAGGTGCAACATTAGAAGGTGATTTGGAAGAGTTTACCAAACTCTGTAATCTCCTATTTTCCTTCTTCAAATTTTTTACATATATCCAAAGATATATTTGTTCACTTTTATTTTTATTTATTGTTTCCTCTAATCTATGAACTTTTGCTACATGATTAGTAGATGTTGTATCTAATTTTTGCACCAATAATGAGTTGAGATGATCCTTGTTTTGTAATTAACTAATCAAGTCAGAAAAGTTATCTATTTATTGTTGATCTAGAGCTTGAGCTTGAGAAAGCTATAAGGTTAACTACATAATAGGATCATTTAGATTATTTCATTCACCTTTCTCATTTGTGCATATAGTTTTTCCTTTATCCATTGTAGTTTTAATAGGAACAGGTGGTGGTTTTGCCATACTTGATTTTATTGCCATGTTTGGTGCTTATTCTATAATTGGCTCCTCCATTATGATTAGAGAGTTCCTTTCGAAAGGAGTTTCTTCAAAATCTACAATTATAGGGATATTTTTACGTATGGGGGAATGAGATACCATTTTAAGACTATCCAGAATATTTGTAGCGTCTTGTTCATCTTCATCTATCAAAATTAGCCTTTTACTTCTTTTGGTCACTCTCTAAGCTACATTTGGTTGAATTTCCTTCTCAACCTTCAAACCCTCAATCTTCTCAAGTTCTATAGCAACCGTTCATCTCAATTTTCTTCTTCTTGACAAGGGAATTGGTTGCACTACAGATTATTGAGGTTCTTGTGGGGACCTTGAAACTGTAGGGATTTGTAACCTTGTGATTCATCTTGAAGAAGAAGAAGGGATTTATGTGGAGACTACAATCTGAGATTTCTTCTTTGGAGTTGTTTTCTCAACTGATGCTATACTATTTTAAAATTCCTCTTAAACCTCTTGTCCTTGCTAAAGGAAGTGATGTTGGCTAATTAAGTGAATCAGGCTATGGTGCCTAAGAGCAGTATTTTGGATTTATAGTCATAACTTGAAGGGCACCATATAAGAAGGATAGAAGGTTAATTTTGTGCTGAGGGTTTTGTCTCCCATGCTTAAGGCGTATTAATATTTTCATGGCATCTCCTCCTAAAAGACTGTGTTTCCACTCACAAATGATATACTTGACTACCCACTTGGCTACATATTTCAAGGGTTCAATAAGTTAATTTCTACTAATCCATTTTGATTTTCCCTTGGAATCTACTAGACATGAAGTCCTAGTGTACTCATTACCATTAAACTGACTAATTAAATTACTAAATGAAATTCTGCCTGTAGCTCTCATTCCCTCTTCTATAACTTGTGTGATTTGGATTATAATTTAAGTTGAAATAGGAATAACAATGCCTTTCACAACTAAAAATTTAGGGGTGAGATTAGTGATGAATTCGCTTACCATTGTTTCATTGAAACCCTAGAACTTTTCAATGAAAGGTAGCCAGCCATTGGCTCTAAACACTACCATAAAAGCTTTGTCTTTATGAAACTTTGGTACATTCTTCAGCTCTGATCTCATCTTCTATCCCATTTATATGTGAATTTATAGACAAATCTTATTCTTTTAACTCTGATCAGGGTGTAGACCAGTCTTCTATTGGAATCAGTAGGCAACAATCATGGAGGATCAGTAGACCAACTTCTATTGAAATCTATAGAAATGAAATGGTTCATATGAAAATTCATAGCCACATGAGTCTATATTTTTATATGATGACTTGATACAGTTAAGTGCAACACATTTCTATGGAGTGTGCCAGCTGTTTTGTCCATTATTAGAAATTGAATGAAATGATGACATGGCACTTTGATGGTGACAACGATGTATCACTTCATTAAAAAAAACCTTTTTTATGACATCGCATCATTATCATTATTAATGATGAAATTTATTGTATCAATTTTTCAAACTTATCCATACACATTTGGTGGCTTGTTTGCATGCTTCTTTATTATGGTATGTGTCATGTCATTCCATTATGGAAGATTCAAGTTTGGGTCATCTCCATAGAATAATGTCTTAATTAAATCAATTATAATTAGTTAACTAAACATAGATAAATAGAATATATGTCTCACTTACTTTGACCTTAGATTCATCCTTTGCTCACCATTTATCTTGCATAAATAAGTTTGCATGGATTAGTCAACAGGTGTTGAAAGAATAAATTTTATTGCATGGAGAAGACCAATCATAGTGATATGATGAGATTCTCTTTTTATTTTTATTTTTAATTTTTTAATTTTTAATTTTATCTTATTTTAGATATTGCTTTTGCCCTTTGGCCAGCCATTACTGGTTTTCTAGCCAAAGTCCTTTTACAATGCATTAAGGATTTTAACTATTGATATATTATTATTTTTTATTTTTTTATTTTTCATTTTCATTTTTATTTATTTATTTATTTATTTTATTGATTATGCAGGGTCATCAAGAAGTATGTTCTCTAGAAGAAGCAGATCCCTCCAGAACAACTACTTGATTTGAAGAAGTTTATTTATAAGAAGCAAAGTCTTCTAGAAAGGCTACTTGATCTTTTATATTTTGAACAAATTACTCTTTATTGAGAGATTTATGATAAAGTTTCAATCTATGTCCATTGACTAACAAAGCTCTTATACTATCATCAATAGGTATTAGCTTAATCGAACCATTGTCAAAGACCTCATCAATCTAATAAGTTTCTAACCACCTCATTTGTAGTTTTCCTTTAAACTATTGAAATTTGGAATCAAATAACAATGCCCAATCTCCTTTTTTAAAATTTTATTGCTTGATCTGTGAATCATGCCAAACTTTTCTTTGATGTTGTACTAATTTAGTTCTTTGTAGTTCTTCCATCCTCATCTCATCAAGTTGATTAAGCTATAAGAATCTTTCTTTTTTTATGTATTTTAATTCATTCCCTACTTCTACAGTTGTTTTCAAAGTTTGTAATTCAAATTCAATAGAGAATAAGGGTTTCTTACCATAAACCAATTCATAAGGTGAAAATCCAAGTGTTATTTTCCAAGTAGTATTATAGGCCCGAATAGCTTCCGGTACCTTATCTACCCAATATTTTTTTCTAGAATTAACAAATTTGGTTAAAATGGTTTCCAATTCTTTGTTGGTGACTTTAACTTGTCCCTTAGCTTGTAGATGGTATGGAGATGTTTTTTTTGTGTTGAGTTTGCTATACTTGCATAAAGTGATTTATCATGTTTAACATGAACTATGGTCTTTGATCTGAGACTATCTCCCTTGGATCACCAAATCTTTGCATGATTTTAAAATATAAGAAATTAGATACCATCTCTTCTCTTACATGAGTTAATACTTCCACTTCTTCCCACTTGGTCACATAGTCTATACTTACTAGGAGGTATTCTTTTCCTCTAGAAGGAGGATCTACAAGACCTATAAAATTAATTCCCCATTTATAATGGTTCTATAACCAATTGAGGATGAGGGTGCAGAGGCGTCTCTATTGAAAGGGTAGGCTATCCAATTCTCTGACAAGCATCATAGTGTCTAACATATCTTTTTACTTGCTAATGAAGGTGAGGCCAATAGTATCCTACTCCTAAAATTTTGTGTATGGTTCTTTGAGATAAGTAATGACCTCCTCTTGGTTCATCATGACAAGCTCTGATGATATTATAATCTTCAACATTTGTCACACACCTGTGAAACACATGGTTAGGTTCAAGTTTAAATAACATTCCATTAATCCATTTAAAAGAAATTTTTTTTTGATTAAATGTTTCTTTTTTTTGTGAAAATTGTAGAAGAAACTTCCTTGTGGTGAGGTAATTGGCTATATCAGCAAACCATAAAGAGTTTACTAAAATAAAAAATAGTAATTCATATGGAAAGTCATCTTCCACTAGTTTTTCTTCACTTGTAGTATTTATTCTTGACAAGAAATCAACAACCACATTAGACTTCTCTAGTTTGTCTATAATAGTAACACAAAATTCTTGTAAGAGCAACAACCATCTAATAATCCTACCTCTCACAATTGGTTTGTTGGTAAGATATATAATAGCTGAATGGTCTATATAGATAAATACCTTGTAGCTTGTTATGTAGTGTCTGAATTTGTTAATTACATAGACTACAATTAGGAATTCCCTTTCAGTTGTGGTGTAATTTCTTTTAGTAGGTGCCATGTTTTTGCTAATATAATATATAGCATACATGTTACCCTCTTCATCATTTTGTCCAAGGACTACTCCTATTGCTATATTAGAAGCATTTGTATATATATGGAATGGTTGAGTCTAATATGGTCCTATCAATACTAAAGCAGTAACAAGTTTAGCTTTGATGGTTTCAAAGCCTTGTTGGCAACTATCACTCCATTCGAATTTACTGTCTTTTGTAAGCAAGGCAAACCTAGGGGAAAATATTTGGCTAAAATATCTATGAAGCATCTATAGTAACTAATGTGTCCAAAAACACTCTTAATTTCAGTTTGTATTTGTGGGATGGGTAAGATGGATATTATTTCAACCTTCTTTAGATCTACTTAAATGCCTTTTGCTGAAATATGGTATCCCAGCACTATTCCTTCATCCATCATCAACAAAAATTTCTCATGGCTCAAAGATAATTGATGTTCTTCACATTTGATCAATAATTTTTTCAAATTGGTAAGAGCCTCTTCATAAGTTCCACCATAAATGGTGAAATCATCCATATATACTTCAACATAATCATTTGTAAGGTCAAAGAATATTGCTAAAACTACTCTTTAGAAGGTGGATGGAGCATTATAGAGTCCAAATGGGAGTACTCAATAAGAAAAAGTTCCCCAAGGGTAGGTAAATGTGGTTTTATCTTGATCTTCAGCTACTACCATTATCTAGTTATACCCACTAAACCCATTCAGGAAAGAAAAATATCTTTTTCCTACCAATTTGTCAAGAACTCGATCTATAAAAGGTAGAGGAAAGTAATCTCTTAGTGTTACTTCATTTAATTCTATATAATCTATATATACTATTAATTTTCATTTTTCTTGGGCACAATTACCAGAGGTGAAACCCAATGGCTATCTGAGATAGGGTAAATAAACCCAACATTCAGCAACTTTTGGATCTTTGTTTTGCCTTTCTCCTTTAATGTTGGGTTTATTATTTTTTGTGGTTGCCTGACCAATTTGATAGATTCTATATAAATGTGATGAGTACATATGATGGGGTAAATTCTCTTCATGTTGGTATAATCCCAATAAAAATCCTTGGTATGTCTTTCTAATACTTTGAAAAGTTGATCTTCTTCTTCATTTTTTAACCAACTATTAATGTTCAAAATCTTTCTAGGTAATCCCATGATTGGTTTTGTACCTAGGTAGTTGGATTCTATTTTCTTGAATTCACTAATCAATGAGTTCAGAGGACATGGATGAGGAAGTAGCTTATGAAACATGGTTACATTATCCATAAACACTTTTCTAGGAGGAATCAGTCTTGTTAAAGAACAATGGAATGCATCTAAGAAATGAGTTTGTTGTTGTTCTTCCAATTTCTACACACTTTCCTAAATCAATCCATGATCATATGGTGAATAAACAATATAAGAAGTAGAAGTGGAGATTTCAAAATATTTTTTCTGACCCAAGAATCCTGAACATAGGCAATCCATAGTTTCTAGACTGACAGGGTCTGTAGCTTTCAAAATGGTAGAGTCCGTAGCTTTCAAACTGACAGAGTCCATAGATTTTGGGTATATGTCTTCATTCAATTCTTTCAAGTGTTTTTTTACTGTGATCATAGCTAAGGAGAAAATATTGTTTGATGTGTTGTTTGATTCATCCACCCAAAGTTCTTGTATGTGATTTATTGATGGTTTTATAGGAGGATACAAAGAGATATGTTTGGATTTTAACCCATTAGAAATGGTCAATCATGTCTCCTAACCTGAAATCAATTAATGTTACTACATTATCCAACTATGGTCTACCTAGGATTATGGGATATCCTAGATTCTTTATTTTAGGTTGCAAGACCATGAAATCTACTAGATATTCCCAAGACTCTATTAGTACTTCAACATTTTCTATAGTCCATTCTATTTTAGTTACAGATTGGTCTACCATTTGAAGAATGGTAGTTGTGGGTTGTGTTCTCATAAGAGATAATATATGGAGAGTATCAGTTATCATAACATTAATTTCTATTCCTAAATCTACAAAGACATTAAGAATTTCTTTACCTCCAATTTTGACTATGATCACTGGGCTTCCTGGATTTGCATATTTTGGAACTAATAGTTTTCTGGCAAATAAATCATTAACTTTTTCATCAACATGAATGGTTCTTAGATATTTTGCTTTCCTCCTAGGTGTCTTGACAGAAATATTTTTGATTATCTTATTTAATTTAGGTATATCTCTAATATCTTGTATTAGGGGTACCTCAATATTGATCTTTTACAACTCATGGACCAAGTTTGATTCTAGTTTAATATCCATTTCTTTTAATCTTTTAGGAAAAGGAACTACTAGTGTAGTAGTATTTTCTTTATTGGCTTCAAAGATCATTTTTATTTTGGGTTTTCTAGTGTTTAATTGAGATAAGTCTATTTTTTCTTTTTCATCAGGTATCTTAGAAATGAGAATTGGAAGTTTTTCTATAGTTTGTCCTAATCTTAAATGTATGTCCAGACACTCAATAGCTCTAAATTTCATTCACTTCTTGTTCATTAACATAAATAGGTGTTGGTTGTCTATTTTTCATATTTGATATTAGTTGTGCAGGCGTTAAGGGTTGATTAATTTGTCCTTGTTGTTGAATAAATGGGGGTGGAATTATAGTTTATTGTTGAAGTGGTCTTCTTAATTAAGTGAATTGTTGTTATGGGTTCCACTGTTGAATCCATTGTTGATATGGCTGAGGCATCCATTTCTATTATAGTACCCATTGTTGTTTTGGCTATGGCACCATCCATGGTGGTGTTGGCATCTAATCTTATCCTACCCATGGATTTTAGATTGATAGAATTTATGGTTGATTCTAAAAAGGTGAAGGAACTGAAACATTATATGGTGCCATCTATGTATTAACTGGGTTTCTTGCATTAAATTGTCCCTAAGCCTAGTTTTGTTGGGCAAAGTTTTGTCTTTGGCTATAATTTACTTCTTCAGTAGACTGGAATTATGTTTTTATTTGATTATTTAAGACAGGTAGATGGGTATAATGTTTAGTATCATGATCTATTGCATCGTAGATCCCACATGATGAAACATTTATTTTATCTAAGGGTAGTCTCTAAAGGCATGTTTCTATCTGCACTTAGGATAGTAGATTGCTAAGGGCACTATTGCATTTACCTTAGCTTGAAGGCCATTCAATGTACTTTATACTGTAACCAAGATATCTATCTTTAAATTAGCAAATTCTTTTATTAGCTTACCCACTTCATTATATTTCTCAAACCTTCCTTTCCTAATTCCAATTTTTGTTCGAGAGTAGTTGGTATAAAGCTTAGAAATATGATCGAAAGCCAACTTATTTATATCTCCACCTCCCATTAGATTTAAGGTATCTCTAGTGTCTTCATCTGACTCTCTTCTGAAAACCAATTTCTAAACTTCTTGAGTGAGTGGATAATTGCTTCTTTTATGAGTGAACATGAATCTATCCAAATAATCCTCTAAAGATTCATCTTCATTTTGTTTGATTTTGAAGAAATCCTCTTTTTTTTCTTGCACTCAGCAATAATCTTGTTACTTATTCAAGAATTATGTCTCCATGTCATCTCATGTTCTAATAGAATCTCTAGGTAAACCCATAAACCATCTCATAGCTGCATCTTTAAGTGTAGAGGGAAATGGTTTTAATTTATGGCTATCTGTTGTGTAATCATAGGTTTGACATAGTACCTTAAACTTAAATAGGAATTGATTAGGATCTTCTATAGATCTTCCCTAGAAATTTGGTAGATTAGCTGGTGAAATATTTTTCATGAGGGTTTGATCATTAGGATCTGTACCAATAGGAAAGGAAAAAGTCCTTCCTAGTTGTGCAAGTTATTGATTTTGTTAGAGAGCCATATTTTCTTCTTCTAATGATATTTCAAAGCTCGGATGATCTTCCCACTAAATATTTATGGGATTAGTTATAGGTTGTTCAAAGTTCTCAAAATTTTCTTTAGCTATGGATCATTTAAATGCTTCTTCTAAGTCTTTGGCAATCTCTAAATAATGTCTTCCTGCAAGAGATTGATCTTGAGGAATTTGTCCTATGGGGCTTGCTTGTGTAAATGGCCTAGTTTCTATCTAAGTTTTTGAATATTCTTGCAGATAGATTTCAATCATAACTTTTAGTTCACTACTCAGAGATGTTGAAGGACTTTCAACTTGTGTTATTAGTGGATATTTTGGGATGAATCATCTTTTAGAATCTTTAGGATGGTACATCAATTTATTGAATTGTTTGGGATTTTATCATTTTTTTTTTCATTCTAGACCAATAATTATTACCTTACTAACACCTTGTTGTCCCAATAATGGTGCCAAAAATTATGAGTGTCATTCAACCCTTCATTTAATCAATATTCAATTGATGTCTTATCAACTAGGGTTGGTATCCAAAACTATTTACAATAAGGTATAGGATGGTAGATCTAGAAGTCTGCTTATGCAGGTGTTTGCTAGTCCTATTCTAACTTTGCCTAATGAAAGATATGTAACCTAAACTACTTGATTTAATCTTTTGTTGAAATGGAAAAGATGTAACTATTTAATCAAATTAATCCACTATTTTTATTGAATGTAAAATCACACTTCTATTTATGATTGCATGGAAATGAAAATGTTTAACTAGAAAAGGAATTTTGCTTCACATGTTTGCTATAAAAGAAAACACACTTTACTTGGAAAGGAAAATATTTTGGAATAAGAAAATGCCTTTTAAACTCTAAATTTATTTTGATGTTTTTATGAATAAATGCAAACATTAACAAGATTCTAATTAGTTATAACAAAGAGTTAATATAACATAACATAAGTAGTGTACATAGTTCCAAGTTCCAAGGAAAGTGGGTCCTTGCTCCTCTCAAACTTAAGAAGAAAGATTAATCAATGCTGGAAACTGAAGTGATAATTCATAAAATTGAAATCATTACAATTTATCTAAAACCTATAATATGCTTGTATGTATCTTTCCTCTATTCTCTAATCTCTATTATCTAATATCTTTTTAGTGACAAAAGTCTTACATTTTATACTAATATAATCAACTTAAAATAAGATGTAAAGAAATAGGATTCCTTGGTTGATCCACTCATCCAAAGATAGGGGATTGGATTTCCAAGAGATCCAATTATTATGATGAAATATATATACCATCCTATAAGTCCTAAGATCCAAATATATATAGCTTTGTCAAAATCAAATCCTACAAAATAGTAGGTGGGTATTTTCCTTATTTGACTCCAGATGAAATAATTTTATCTCATCTTATTTGGCCACCAGCTTCCCCATTTATAGCTTCATCCTTACAAAATCCATAGAATTGACCCTAAAGATTCAGTAGGAATGAGCCTATAGAATCTGTAGAAACAAGCTTGTAGAGTCCATAGAGTCCATAGAAACAAGCCTATAGAGTCCATAGAAATAAACCTACAGAGTCCATAGAAACAAGCCTGTAGAGTCCATAGTTCTGCTGGATGGAGATCAAAATTGAACTTTTACTATACATCACCTGTGTCTTCTTCCTAAGCATTCTTCACAACAAAAAAAGCACTAAAACATGCTATGTATTAGACATTAATGACAAAGTAAAGGTTTAGTCTTTGGTTCAATATAAACAAGACAAGTATCTATTTTCCATGTAATAGCTATCTAACAATCTATGATTTACATAAGATAATAGCCTTCGAGAGATGAATTGAGGGAAATAACATGTCAATAATGAGCCATATTTTGAGCTCATCGTGTAGTTTAGATAAAATTCTCTAAACTGCATAGTTAGTTAAAAACTCCCTCAAAAATCTATCTTTTTGAGGAAAAAATATGCAAGAAGGTAGTGATTGGCATCATTTTGCATGCTTAAATATTATGGGCTAAAAATCACACAAGTTTTATAGGGTTTATCCATGAATTGAGCCTACTAAATTCAAGGATAACAGTTGGCTCCAACTAGGGAATTTGCTTGAAGAATTCTTTGAAATACCTTTAGAGGAAAGAGAATACCCGAAATATAAGTCCTTTTTCCATTGGGCCACGGAGTCAAGTGAATAACTAGACTAAAATAGAAATAAAGAATATACAAATATTTACAAGATGTACAAACATATCTGGAACCTCACTAAGTGAAAATCTTCAGATGTTACCCACTATAGGGTAGGGGAAACGGTGTTCGATCTAGGTATGCCATGAGAAAAATATGTTCTCATCTAAGTTTGTGAATGAGAAATAGACCTCTCCATAAAGAATTGAATTTATCATGCATTCCTTTTGGTTCTCTTATCTTGTCTCATAAAAGAACTAGATCTCCAACTCAAAATTCTCATGACTTAGATTTCTTATCAAAAATTTCCTTGACATGACTTTGATGTTTGGCAATGTGATCCACTACCTTTGTAAATTTCTCCTCTATTTCAATAAGGTACATTATACACTTATCTAGAGAGATTTAAAATGTTTCATCTTAAATTTCCTTAGGTAATCTAAGATTGAGCAACTCTAATGTGATGGGTATTTTTACATTAAATCCATATAAAATTTTGAAAAGAGACATACCAATTACTCACTTAGGAGTGATATGATTAACCGATAAGGCATCATATAATTCCTTATGCCAGGTTTTTTGGTTGTCCTCTAACAAATTTCTAATGATAGTAACCAAAATCTTGTTACTCGACTTAGCCTAACCATTTCCGTAAGGGAAGTAGTCTAAAGTGTGAGATAAAATGATTCCATATTCAAATCATAACTAAGTCATCTCCTAAGATGTGAATCATGCAGCAATATTGATCATAGTTTTACTTGGCACACCAAATCTTGTGATGATATTCTTTTTAAGGAAGTTACAAACAACCTCTAAAGTAGCATGTTTGGGTATAATTGCCTCCACCCACTTGGTGAAGTAATATGTAGCTATAAAAACATAACTATGACCTACACTTGATAATGGATTCACCATGCCAATGAATTCAACACACAATTATTTAAAATATTATTTAATGACTACTGACTTGAGAGGTAAGGTTGCTAACTTAGGTTTCCCCACAAACTACTAATACTTATCACATTTATGCACCCAAGTGTAAGCATCTTTAAAAAAGTGTTGGCCAATAATATCTTGCTTGTAAAATCTTGTGAGTTTTAATGGGGGTTAAAAAAAGTCCTCCATAAGACAATGCAATAAGATATTCCAATAACTTACTTTGTTGTGCTTTATCAACACATCGTAGAAAAATTCCATCAATGTTACATTTATACAAACTGTTGTCCCAAAGGACAATGTTGGTAGCCTTGAAATTGATTATCCTCTTCTCTTTGTGAGATAAATGTTCTAAACTCTCTCCATATGTGACAAAATAAGCAATGTTTGAATACCATTCATTCATTGTACTTATAATCAAGACCATGAGATGTTCTTTCGTATCTCCTTCATTGTTGGGTATCTCTTCTGGTTTGGTCATTACCATGAGTTGACATAAACCTTTTCCACACACAATTTTTTTAAGATTGATCTCCATATCATACTCTTGGATTTTATCAATCTAATTTCCTCTTTTACCTACAAATTCTTTTTGGGTCAAAATGGACTTAACTATAGAATCTGGTACTAGCGTAATGGTGTGAATGTTGAGGATGTAGTACCTAAAATGCTTAACTAATTTCACCACAACATAAACACATTTTTACATGGATGAATACTCGAGTTCATGATCCTTCAGAGGGAAGTTTATGAAAAATATGGGAGATTCAATCCCCAATTCATTTGATTGTACTAAGATTATAGATAAGGTATGCTTAGAAGCATAACTATACCTGATGAAATTTTTGGTATAGTTAAGGCAAACTAGGAAAAGAGAAAGTGAAATTTACTCCCTGATCTCATGGAAACCATCTCTTACTTCTATGTTCCAACAAAAAAATGATTTCTCTTTCATCATATAGTGATATGATGTGTCTTTTGATAAAAATTTAGAACAAATATTGACAAGAAATTAATTTTCCCAAAGAAGGAATGAACTCCTTTTTTATTTGACCATAGCATAAGATTTTGGATTGACTTGACCTATTCAAGATCAATCTTGATTCCTTCCTTGGACACAATGTGTCCAAGGATCTTACATTCAATAACCCTAAAAATGGATTTCTTGGGGTTAAGAGATATCCCATGTTCATGACATCTTTCAATCACTTGTTGTAAATAGTCACAATGATCTTAGCACTTTTTTGAGAAAATGGTTAGATCATATAGATACACTATAATAAACTTATTGATTATATCTTGAAAATCCAAATCCATAGACCTTTAAAAGGTAGCACCAACATTGATCAAGCCAAAAGACATCATGCGATAGGCAAAAGTGCCGCAGGGAGTAGTAAAGGTTATCTTGTATTTATCTACATCACAGACCTCCACTTGATTGTATCTCGAGAATCCATCTAGCATGGATAACATTTATGAACCTATCACCATTTTTAGTACTTGATCCATTACCAGCAATGGGTAATTATCTTTTAGTGTCAATTGGTTCAAATTGCAAAAATCAATCTAGATGTGGATTTCTCCATTATTTTTCCTCATGGGAACAATATTGGCTATCCATGTCGAATGATGTATAGGAAAGATAATCTCAACATTCAACAACTTTTGAATTTCAATAAAGATAGTACCTAAGTTTTTGGGATTAAACTATCATTGTTTCTGCTTATGAGGCTGTACTTAAGTTTTTGAGAGGAATATCATGTTATACGTCCTTCAGTCAAAAAGATTTTAGATCAACATATGAATATGCTAATACATCAATGTACCAGTGTAGGAGTCTCACCAACTTCTCCCTTTCTTGAAATGAACAACATTTCCCAATATTTATCATCTTAGGATGATCTTCTATCCCTATATTGATTTGCTCAATTTTTGCAGATGAATCTAATTCTAATTGTTAATGTTTAATGAATCAATAATGTTTATCAAAAAGTCTCCCCAAAGATACCAACCATTTTGGAATTCTATTCCCTTTTAGATACAAGATTTCTTTGCCAATTTCCTTATTAGCTTTAGAAATTAATTCTTGAGGTGTGGAATCACTTCCTTTAAAATATAACTCACTGGAATTTTCCACCTTCTCCAAGAATGAGATGAACTACTCATCATTATTTAAAACTTACCAAGGATTAACATTGATAGGAACACTAGTCCAAAAAAACAAATTCAATGGTATACTTGTTTCCTAGGAAATCTTTGTGAGAAATCAAAGGAGTGGTTGAAACAACCAACAAATCAACTCTATCATTATATTCTCTTAGAATTGATGATATATTGAATGCATCAAAACTTTCCATGTAATCCCAAACTCGATTACGGTAATTCCTTAGTCTTTCATTCTTTGTTTGATATAGATTCCTAACTTGACAAATGACTAACTCGGCATCAACTTTAGTGTGAAGGTTTCTAATTCCTTTCTTTTGTACAACCTCCATTCATAACAACAAGGCTTTATATTCATTAGTATTTTTAGTGTTATCAAACTACAACTTGAAATTAAAAGGGAATATTTTACCTTTTGGGGACATGAGAACTATCCGAACTCCAAAACCAATTGCAGAACAACTACCATTAAATTCCAAAGTCTAAACATCATTTGAAATATCAACCTTGATTGTTTCAAAAGATGAAACTTCTTCATCTTAAGCAAATGGTTCAGCTATTCCCTGATCCTTTTCTAAAATATCATTTAAAGATATTGGATCTTCATCTATGGTAAATAAATATGTACCCATTCCAAAAGTTTTAAACAAACTTTGGGCTTTTGGGTTCTCAGTCTTTGTCATAGTGTACTTCACTTTTTTACTAAATGTAAGCTTCCTCATCATGAATTTGATGGGTATTCTAGCCTTAGACCAATCCATGTTGATTTCTCCACTAACATATTTACAAAATTGGCATCCTAACATAGCTCCATAACAAGTTTGAACATCAACCACTAGAACTATCATCTTGATTTTTTGCTTCGAAAAAGTAGCAAATGCAAATTGTCCATCCTTGATTTGGCCTATGAGAGGTACTTGCTTAGTTTCCATCAAAAATGAATGACCAAAAGTCTTTGTCAAGTTCAATCCCAAGGTAGTAGCTACTTTGGTTGACATCACATTTTTGGAAGCACCCAAATCAATGACATAATTATTGAGCTTATAACCATTGAAAAATAGGGAAATATAGAAAGTTTCTATTTTTTAGAGTTAGATTCAGGAGTTAAAACTAAGTTATTTTGATTTTTTCTTGGTTAAGGGTCAACCGGTACACTCTTATGTGGGGGTTGATCAGAATTGGTCCCTTTACTTTTTACAAATTTTGTCAATCTTTCAAATTGGTCAAGATTAGATTAGAGGTACTCAGCCTCTAACATTTATATTTTTATCTTCTTGGCATGAATTATGATATCAAAAGCTAGATATGGGGTAGCCAAGGAAGATAAGGTATTTTCATTTTTAGGTCTGAATTTTTGAGTACTGGGTCTAGACATAGAAGGAGAAGAAGTAGAATGAGGAGGATTACTTACTTGTTTATCCATCACTATGTCCTTTGGTTGAATTGGTAAATGAGTTATTCATTTATAAATAGTAACCTCCTTTCATGGTTCATCCTTGATCTTAGCTTTATCAACCTTCTATTAATTTGTTTAACTTTGCAAAAAGGTAAAGATGGCATAAGATTTGCCTTATATGTCTTATTCTTGTTTAGCTTCTTCTTCTTCTTCTTCTTCAAAGTTTATAAACCTCTTATCCAAGTTTCCAACTCTCTTTCTTCATCTCCTATGAAAGGAGTTGCATATTCTTCTAGAATATATTCCAATTTTGGAATATCATCAGTTTTTCATTCCAACCAATTGACTATTGCATTATCCAGAGGTGCCTTTAATGTAATCCTTGCTTGTGGTGGAGGAAGCTTATTCTATTTTTGATTCCTTACAACATTGTTTAAATAATTATAAGCATTTGGGTATGACCTTTAAGGAATATCCTTGTATGGATAAAATGACATACCTTGAGACATTTTCTTCTTGAGTGTTAATAATTCACTTGCTAGATTTTGAACCATGGGATCTGTGGTGCTAGTAGAAGGTGAAGTTGTAGAGGGTTTCCCTCTAGGATTGATATAATTATTTCTCACCTTCCTTTATAGGATTAAATCATCTTCTAATTTTGTGGCCAAACTTTGAGAAACATTAAGCTTAGTTGGGGATACTCTTTACAAATGAAAACTTACTTTCACTAGTTCAGAATTGATGAAAATGAACTTTAGATTCTCACGTGTAGGTTGAGAAACTACTGGAATCCTATTCATCAACTTGTTAAATTTTTCCACAAACTCATGTATGGGTTCATGTGTTTATTTCTTCATTTATTTATGTAGAGCCAATAAATCACGAGCATCTTCTATTGGCTTGAACCTTGCCTCAAACTTGGCCTTAAGAGTTTCTAAACTGGTGATGGTTCTAGTTTCAAGATGATAAAACCAATCAACAACAACACCTTAGAGTTTTTCTATGAATAGTCTTACAAAAACATCCTCATGCTCTACTCCAATAACTTCACATGTAATGTAGAATGCAACAATATGTTCATACAAATGTTGTTTGCCATCACCATAGAACTTTGGGAAAAATTTTGTGAACCATGAGGAAATCCATGAGATGGAGGTGTCAAGTTCAATGAACTAAAATTAGTCCCTTGTGGACCTTGAGTATCCATTCTATGTGGATTATATGGAGGAATAACAAGTCCCTATGTAGGGAATATAGGCAAGACCCTATTAACATTGGAAGCTTCATCAAGTATAGGAGATCTTGTATTGGTAGGTGGAAAAATTATTGTACATTGAAGAGGAGACCTTGTTCATCCCGGTAAAAGATCAAAGCTATGCAATTGAAATAACTCAAATGTTGGATCAATGTCTCCCACTACCCTTCTACCTCGAGTGTAGCTTTGTTTTATTAGATTATGAAAGTATCCAAAATTAAAAGAAAAAAACTATAGAAAAACAATAAAAAACAATAAGGTGTTGGTCCTATGCCAACAAAATGAGTGTAGAACTCAGTTATGTGTTCATTCCCAAATAGAGTTGCCATAAACTATTGGGTGAATATTTTGTTACTAATAGAAAGGTAGAAAAATGGTTATTTCAGCCACAATATGATGAGATAGAATCTCTCCTCAAGTAAGGGGAGGCTCCCTTCTTATTGCTAACTAACACAACAAGTAAATATTTACACTTATTTACACTATTCTTATCAAAGTGGGCATTACCATATCATCTAATTATCTTTTATCAGAATTGATGTACTCTTTCAATCTAATGCTTATAAAGACTTTTATTTCTTATAACGTAGTATGGAAATATGAAATTATTTTTTGGAGAAATAATAATCGATATTCAAATTAGTTAGATGAAAGAATAACTAGAAAAATACCATTGAATGTATCACAAAATAATGAAAACTATTTTAGCCCAAAGTCTCCACCTTGTTTCCCAATAATGAACATAAACCCAATAACAATATTGCAGCTCAAAGACTTCAAAATCAGCTTCTAGGCACCTTTTGATATATAGAAATTCACACTACAATTCAATCAATTACACAATAAAATGTAATGGAAAAGACATAAGAACATCCTCAATACACCACAAATTTATTTCAACTCAAATATTGAAAGGTCACTTGATTTATAATATATTGATTGATAAAAGATTTACAATTTGAATTCAAAATTTCAATGTTGCTTCTCAATTTTGGCAACACTTCGCTTCTATAGCAATTGGTGATCTTTTTTACAAATAACATCCTCCTATTTATAGAGAGGAGTTATGAAAAAATTAGGAAATACGTAAATACATTGACTTATTCATTGATAGAGTCCTATTTGACTTAGGACTGTGTACTTTTCCTATGTGGAAAATTCACCCAAAAAAATTACATATGAAAAGTTACAAAAATAAACTAAGTGTCCTTAGACATAGGAATTTACTCTTTTCTAAAAATTCCTCATATCTCTTCAATGTATCCTAGACCTCACTATCATCTAGACCTGATGTACTCTTGGAGATGATAAGAACCTTTGAAATGGAATATTCTAGATTAATTGGTAAGTATTTGCTTTTGTCCAAGATTCTTTACAACTTCTTCACTATGACTTGAAATTCGACTAGTTTGTCAGTGGAGTCTAGTATGAATGTTTCTATCTCAATATTTGTCTAAATCAAAGGTGAGAACTCCTAAATTATTATCTCCATAAGATGAATTTCTTGGGAATGATTTCTTACCTAATAAAGTTCTCTAATTTTATATGTAAGATCTAACATCTTATCATTGCACATATCCTCAGCCTCTTCAAGATATTTAAATAGATTCTTGAGAAATTCTCTTTTTTTCTTAATTGTTTCCTTATACTCAATGAATATTTTACTATTTGAAATGACCTTCTACTCAACTAAAATTTCTAGTTTGAATTTACGTAGTTGACTCCTTGTATCAATATCTTTTTTAATCAGTTCCAAATTTTAAGTGTCTTAATTATTTGCTGAATTTCCATTTTCACTTCACTTAGGTTCTTTAAAAATTCAATGGTAGAACACAACCATTGAGTACCTTGTGTGGTCAATCTCTCAATCTAAGCATTGACTGCCTGACCTAGAGATCTAATTTTCTCAGCTTAATGAATTGCTTTTTTAGTGTTTTCATGCTCAATAGGTGCAATGGACTCAGAATATTGTGTGATCTTCAATAAAATAGAGGTTAGTTATTCTACTTGTATCTTGAGTTTCTCCTTAATTTTCTTGTCCTTGTCATATCTCTCAACCAAGGATGTCATTCCTACTTGTAAAACTTTCTTTGAACTTTCATGGGTTTGCTTCCCAATATATATTCATCATACTACATATTTAGAAACTTGAATATATTCAATGTTTGTATCTTTAGGAGGTACTACAAGCTTGGAATACTTGTGTCCAAACTCAAAAATTACTCTTGACATGGTTTTAGCTTTCTTTGTTGTTTTGGTTTTTATTGGCACAAGTTGACCAAAATCAAGTCATTAGGAGACACAACCTGCTTTTTTCTTTTAGGGGTTTGGGACATAAGTCAAGGAGGGAGATAAGATGAATCTTTAGATCTAGAGGAAACTAAGGATTGTGATGTTTAAGGAGGAATAATGGTTTGTGAATTAGGTGGGATGGAAAGTGAAATAGTGGAGTTATCTGGTAGTGAAGTTGACACCAATGGGATAGTGGTTATAATTGGTGGAGTTTGGGTTAGGGTGACTAAAACTTTAATCACTATTGAAAAATTGGATACAGGAGTAGCAAGGACTTGGGTTGTTATTTTGGAGGAAGAAATGGACATAAATTTATCCATATCTTGTTGATTGAAATACATAATGGTTGAGAATCCAAATAATTTTGAAGTACTAGGTAAATTAGACAAAGAATCAAAGAATTGGTCTAGAGTGCCTTGTGAGGGAGCTTGAAATAATGTGGCACTAGGAGGAGAAGGTAGAGTCAAAAGAAAAACTTGAGGGGGAATAGAAATAATTGGAATAGATGTACTTATAGAATGAACTGTAGAGAATATCACCTGTAAAATTGTTGGTTGAGAAGTCTCAATCATAGTAACTTTTGACTATACAAATTTAGGCTATAGAGACTACTAAACTAGAAGTTGTGTAACTATTCATTGAGGTGGTGTCTCACCTATAACTTTATTTTCCTATGTCTTTATTTGAATACTCTTCTCAACACTATCCCCTTTGTCTTTTCTTTCACCTTTACTCACAAATACAAATTCTGGTTTTGGAGTAGATGTAGAGGCCTTTTCCTTATTTTTTATCCTCGATTCCTCTTGTTTCATTGAGGTATCTTCATCATATTCTTTTTCTGACCCTGTCTTGAAATGTTTTAGTTTCATATTTTTGGATTCCATCCAATCATTAGTTTTTGTAAGAATGGGTTGGAATCTCTCTCTAATAGATGTGCATTCCTTTATAGACCATTGATTTGGAGTGATAGGAGTAGAAGCAACTTGATTACCTTCATATAAAAGATCATATATATTTTCATCATCAGAGAGATCAACCAAAATGTTATCCAATTTCAAATATTCAATTTTATTGGTAGTGAGACAGTTGTAATCAAGTCTCCTTATATATTCTTCAGTCTTTCATTCAGCCTATATGTCCTCAACCTTGTGCTCATGGGCATAATTTCCTTTCAAAAGTTTCTACCCTTATAATTTTTAAGGGAGATCCATTGCATTTTAGTTTTCATTATCTTGGCTTTAGGAGTAGTTGACATGGTGTATTGGCTAATGCTTATTGGAAGAATCCTTTTCTATGTGCATCTGACTACTTCTTGTGCATGGTCATAATTTGTCTTCACATATCCATCAAAACCAATTTATCACTTAGGCACCTTAGTAGCATGTATGGTTATTCAATGAATCCTCCCACCATGATGTAAGTAAAATTTGGGAACTAAAGGAAATTACAACCAATGTTATTCACTATTACCCATGCTTGATCTGAAACTCTTTTCTTTTCTAGTTCCTATTTAAAAATACAAATGATCTTATAAAATAAATCATCATTAACTCTTTCAAAATGTTTAATTCTTTATTTGAGAGTCAGCTATGGATAGTACTCATGAATAGTAACCTTCTTCCTCTCACCAACAATGGTCAGTCCTAGAAAGGTCCTCATATAGGATATAACATACACCAAGTAATAAGTCGTATAAAACTTGAGGGAAGAATTTAATTTATTAATTTGATGGCATATAGCATCACTAATCTGACTTCCCTAATAAATTCTTTGTTTATCTTTCTTAATGATGAAGATATAATGATACATCCATTATTGAAAAAAATTTGATGTGGGGAGACCTTTGACCCTACTTAGGAGATTGATTAAATCTCTTATCTCCTCCATGAATTCACTTTGATAAATATTTTTAGGCCAACTTGCAATTCAGTGACTTGGTGTCTTTATCCAATGTCAATTGATGTGCTTTTTGCATTTTTAGAATTCCTATCATAATATTCTTTGGCTGAATTTAAACTTATATCTAAGTACTCTTCAATGTCTGAAAGATGAAATAATTTATCAAAGTGCTTGGCATCCAATTGAATTATTACCTTCCTACTAGTATTCTTGACTAACTTGGTTTCTTTGTCAAAATGGGAAGCAACTGTTAAGATGAACTCTAGATTTTGAGCTGACATAATAAATGCAACTATCAAGTGTATTTCACTATTAAGAATAGGCTACATATGTAAAGCAATAGGATACCTACCTAACCTTTGTATGAACTTGGCAATGTCAACATGATTGATCTCTGTATCTCCAATCTAATCTAGATTGGATTCTATTATAGATGCCAAAAACATAGCCTGAAACTAATAATTCACTATTATTTTAGCTAGTGAATCTTCTAACATTGATTTAGTGTCTACAAAAAAGAGTTTTGATTCCCTAGAGTTAGCATTTTTCATCATTTTTTGGAAAGGTGTAAGAGCAGATAAAATATATGCTTCTATATGGGATATCTAATAAGTTATGTAGTTCAGATAATTTTCTTTGAACTACACTGTGGGTAAATATCTTTGGTGTAATTCAAAGAAAATTCTCTAGACTACATGGGTGTTGGTAAGGAGTGTGTAGTTCAGAGAATTTTCTCTGAACTACATAGTTTGAAAGCCTTAGGTGTTCTTCTTATGAAATATGGAGAAAATTCTCTAATTTGCATTAGACTTGGGTAAAAGCTTATTTGGGTGTAAATCAAAGAATTTTATCTAATTTGCACCATATTTGGGTAATTTTGGTGCATGTCAAAGAAAATTATTTGATCTACACTAAAGGTGTTGGTTTAGGTCTTTTGTGTAGGTTAGAGAATTTTATCTGACCTACACTAATTTCATTTAATTTGATGTATATAGGAGAAAATTCTTGGAAGTTCACCAAAAGGTTGGCTACATGCACTTTAGAGAATTTTCTCTGATGTGCATGGGAAAATGGGTAAATAAGTTGGTTAGTGCACCTCAAAGAAAATTATCTGGAGTCCACCCAAGGGATGAAATAAGTTTGAAGGGAGACTAAAGATTTTGATGACAATCAAAATCTTGGAAATGGGTGCAATTAACATGAGGCAACATTATTTTGGAGACATAAAATGATGATTAGGTGGTGTTGAGGGCACAAGATGGGAAAAATAAGTGAAGAAGGGGCAAGGGCATGAGATTTTATGGAGACAAAACAATGTAAAAAAGAACATAAATAAAATAAATTTAATGTAATAGGGTTTGAATATTATATTATAAGGATTTATAAAATACAAACAACTCACCTGAGATCTATTGAGAAAAAAATCTAAGGATGAGTTGAGGCAATCGATCATGAAAATGGTGATTGAAGTAGGGGAGATGCACACGGTCTCAGAAATGATGAGAGGAGAGAAAAAGTAATGGTAAAAAAAAAAATTATCTAGGTTATATATATATATATATATATATATATATATATATATATATATATATATATATATATATATATATATATAAAGGTAATTAATATGAATCAATTACTAATGTGATGGTGGGCTCTTGTGTAGGGTTAGATAAAATTTCTGACCTTACACGCGCATTAGTAGAGAATTTATCTACTATTACATGCTTGGTGAATTCTAGAGAAAATTCTCTGGATTGCATGTGTAGTGGCGGAGGAATTCTCTGCCTTTGCACATTTTTGGTGTAGTTTAGAGAAAATTATCTGGACTATACCAAATTAAACTTAGGTGTAGTTTGGAGAAACAAGTGCAAGAAGGTAGTGATTGGCCTCATTTTACATGATTAAATCTTAAGGGATATGAAATGGACAAGTTTTGTATGGGTTATCCCTTAAATTGAGGATGTTAAATTTAGGGATAATAGTCAGTATCAGCTCCTATGTGACCATTAAGTACAAATGGGGTTGAGAGGTTTGGGAGATTTTATAATAGGTAATTAGTCTATAGCCTTACCCATGAATTTATTAGATGGTACAGTCATTAATTTACACTCCCAATTAGTTTACTAATATTAGGTTTATGGTTTGCTTGATTTAGTGAATATTGTAATAGACCAGTGTTGTTTATGAGCTAAGTCAACCTTTCACCCAAGCCTATACCCACCTATATAGGTCTCCTTCATATATAATCATATTTTATATCCTTTTTTCATGATCATATCATCATTTACATCCTCTTATGTATATTTTATTTTTTCATACATGTACATCCATTAATCTTGACTCATCTTACACCTTGTCCTATCTCTCATTACCCCTCTCATCTTAGTCACATCCTAGTATAGTCTCATTCATCTAGAACTAGTCATACCCTATTGTTTTTATACCTTAATATAGTCTTGACATACATCCATCACATCTTATCATAGTCTAATCTCATATTATTCACTTAAACTTGACATTAATCATCCCTAGTGTCATAAGACTAAATCCACCTTATTTATAACCAATATTGGTCACATCATATTCCTTTTTGTCACCATATTTTCACATCATTTATCTTTCCTTACTCATCCTTTGGTATGTTTTAGAGTTTTCAATGATGTCTCCAAGGTAACCGAGGATGTTGATAAGGTGTTATGTGTGTTAGAATGATAATTTCAAAGTATTATTCAATGAGCTTCAGTGTTCCCGCAAGGTTATTAAATTTTTGAATTAGTTAGGTAACTAATGGTATTAATATGTTTTAAATACCCTATGGGGTGTTATGAGTGCTTAGAGTGACTATGGAAGTGAAAGGAAATCATTAGAGCAGTCATATATGTGTCTAGGTTCAAGTGGTCATCTTGATAGACAAAACTAAGTAGTTTGATGATGTTATATTTCACGTGTGTGAAAGTTTTAGGATAATTTTGATACATGGATGGATTCCCATATGAGAGGTGATCATGTGGTTAAAATTTCAGGTTTGGAATTTAAGCGTAACAAATGTTATAATAGTGCAAATTTGGCCTCTCAAATAGAGTTCACTAAGTTTCTATACTTAGCCAAATTTGCTAGAAGGATATAATGGAGCATGTTATCTTGTAAGATAGTGACAAAATGGTGCATATTAATTCAATATGTCAAAGTTTTTTATATTTCATGCACTAGTGGCATGTGTCTTAATCATGATGATTTGATAGAAGATTAATGACATGCGGGTATTTATACATATGGAGATAGATAGTGCAATTCAATTTAAATAGTAAATTATAAGAAATCACATAGGATTAAAAGTGGCATAAGAGTGGGGAATTACATCAATATGCTTAGAAATTACATGGGACTACTAAGTGAGACAAGAGCATGGACTGACATTAATGTGCTTAAAACATATGTGGGACTACCTAGTGGCATAAGAGTGGGGATTAATAATAATGTGCTTACAAAGAATGTCATACTTCCAAATGTAACAAGAGCAGGGAATAATATCAATGTGATTAGAAAACACATAGGATTTCCAAGTGGCACAAGATTGAGGAGTGACAGTAATATGCTCAAAAGGCATGTGAGGGTGTCAAGTGTCTCAATCATGGAAGCATTGATCAGTGATCATTGGTGAGAATTAAAGAGTTAAAGTCATGATACTTATAAGTATATCAATAGAGAAAAATTTATCTAGCTTTTAGGGAGAATGAGATGATGATAAGTGTTAGATGTTTTACTTTGAACAGTTACCGTTGGCATTTGAATTAACAATAGAAAAACTAGTGTTCAGTATTTTGCTTATATCATTTGATGTAGGATGAATTTGAAGGTGATTTAAAAGGAAAAGTTGTAAAGGACTTCAAGGTGCATATAAAAAAGTTGATTAATGTTTGTACAGTGAAATTTATTGAGATCCAAAGTTGATTGTGTATTTGACCATGGTATGTAAGTGATCCGAGAAGGATATTTGATTTTTATTTGATAGTGTCTTGATGTTTCAAGATAGAATATATATTAGAGAGTGTTATATATTCCATGAGGACAATCTATGTGTATTTTTTAGGTTTTACCAATCCATATTAAATATGAATAAAGGATTAGAAATTGACTATGTTGAATGCACTGACATATTGAGAAGCCATCTTGTAGAGGTAAGTTCAAGGTGTTCTGAGTAGAGTTGAGGAAATAAAGTAATATGAATATGTCAAGTAAGTCTCAAATATTTATTAAAATTCATTTTTTTTCATGATATTTCTCTTATCAAATATAGAGATTCAAAATAGCTTAACTATATTTTCACTGTATATGACTAGTCCGAGTGGTTATTTTGACATAGTTCTTTTGAGTGCTTAGAGCCTGTGTTAAAGTATATGAATCACATGAAGGAATTTCATAGGTATATAAGGTTTCACCTATGTGATATAATCATATGGATATGTGAAATATTTGAGTACTTTCTTCATAAGTTTGAGACTATGTTTTCTATGTATGAAGACCTTAAGAGCAAGGAGACCTAATTGGTAGGTTCAAGTGTTTATTTGACATTATAGGTGGCAAGGAACCATATGAGAGTGATAAAGGGTATATTGGAGATATATTATATGTGTTTTAAACATTTGGAAAGGATGAAGGTGGTCCAAGTAGTCTCACATGTAATGTGTGAGTATGAAGTCCTAATTATTTTAGGTCTCTATTAGGCCTAATTGGTGTTTTAAGTCTTAAGGGCTATGGCCAACCCATAGAGTGGAGCGTCTCACAAATTTAAAATGTGTGGAGACCTAATTAAATTATAATACAAATATGGTAATCATCTTGGTTGAATAATATGGGTTATACCAAGAGAGTGGTATAAGTGCAAGGTCTAATTGGACTAATTATGTTGTTTGAGGAAGTGTGGAGTTAAGAAAAGTAGATAAATTTTGAAAGAGAAGGTATAGGTTAGTGAGGAATATCATAGATAAAAGAGGATCAATCAATTTTATCTAATCAAGATGATGTATATGGATACATAGGTCATTGGACCTAATGATCCTAGAAGAGGCAGATTGAGCGAGTGAGCCCTTGAGACTATTTGAGTGAAAGAGTGAAGGTGAAGAGTGAAAAAAAAGGTTGGAATAATGAGTTTAAGAGTATCAATAGGAATTCAAGATGATATATTCCAGGTATTTGGGTGGGTGATTGGTTTCATAGGGGATTGGTTCTTCCTTGCAAGGTGAAACTTGCTAAAAGGTCTAGTTGTTGTGGGTGCTCAGCTAGATAGGGATAATAGCTCCTTGTGGGATTGGTGTCTCACTAAATTAATGGATGGGTGTTCCTTGATCAATTATTAATGTTATAAATTATATCTTTCATTATATGACTATATTACATCTTACAGGGTTTAGTGGATTTTATCCCTTGAGAGGGTTTCCCACTTATGTAAGGTATTATGTGCTTGATCTTGATATATCTTCCTTATTCATTACAATGATTAATTTGTATGCATCATGATTGTATATGATGAATGATTAAGAGTTAGTAATTGAATTGGATTATTAGGAATTATTGATTCACCCCCCACCCCCTCTCAATGCTTGTACATCTAACAATTGGTATTAGAACATGACCATTAACAGTTTAACCACTTAAAGGTGATCCAAGGTAAAATATGGAAAGTCAATAGATGTAGGGTTTCTCTGAAAATCAATCATCAATGTTTAGTGGGTAAAATTATTTTTTTTAGGAGTGCGAGGATGAAGACTTACTATTATATATATAAAGAACACATTTTTTGAATATTTGCAAGCAACCCTTTTCTTTAGATGATATAATGGGATCTTCTCAGAGTGTGGCTGACTCTAAAGTGATAAGAAGTTCTAAAGAGAGTTGGTTCACTTGGATCTATCACCTAAAACTAATTCTATTTTCAAACCTTGGGGTGAAAAGGGAAGAAGGAAACATGAAAATGAAAATCTTATTTACCTTGGTGATACACCTAAATAGTTATTTGATCCACTATATTTTGGGCTCCAAAAAAATTGATTGGTCAAATAAAGACTGAATCTACCATTCCAAATTACTCCTATGAATCAATATTTCATGAATATGTTTTATCAATTTATATATTCTTGAGGGAAATGGTAGAATAGGCTTGATTTAAGGTACTAACCAACCACTTGTATCCACTATAAGCTTAGCCAGAAGACATCAAAACACATAACATGACCTGCATAAGCTAGCTTGAGAGTAATTATGTGAGAATCATAACTTGATAACGGAGAATTAATCTACCACATATGCAAATTTATTCACATGAACACACTATAAAAACATAATGGAATATGAAAACAATATTTTATTTCTCTAAAAAGGTTTCAAAATCAAATTTTGGTAGAGTCTAGTCTTGGCAAAAGAGGAATCCCCCCTTCAAAGTGGCTTAAAATCCAACATATATAGAAAATATAAATAATATCCAATATTGGTATTTAAAAACAAAGAGGAGATTAACTGGATGTGAACTCAAGTCAATTTTGAGTTCAAATTAATTAAAATATTCTTTAAAAATCTTCTTTTATTTTGTCTTTTATGGAACCATTTTGGCATTGGAAAAGTGGTTTGCCCATATTGATGTCAAATCAAGTCTATTTTGAGTTCAAATTAAATACAATAGTCTTCAAAAATCTTTTTCTTTTCTTTTCTTTTGCAAGAAATCCTTTTTTGGCATTGAAACAAGAAATGGTGGGCCCCATTGACTTTGTAAACTCTCTCTGCATGAAATCAACACCATCATTCCATGTCTATCTCCACTTTAAGTGATATTGAAGTGTTGTAATGTCCTTATTTAAATTATAAAAAATAAATATTCCATGATGTTGGTCAACTAGTCAACTGAAGCTTTGATTGGAAGTTCAAAGCTAGTTAACTCCACTTGGCTCTTCTTTGCATAAAATGGATTTTGAAATATGAAAATGTATGGACATACATGAAAATATCAGATATTTTTCATGTTAAAATCCTTTTTAACTCTAATATAAACATTTCAATGCCAAAATTCATTTATTTGATTGATAAGATAGGCCTATTAGGCCAACTTGGCCTAGTAGCCTACTTTTGTCACTTAGAAGTTTCCTAGAATATTCAAAATAAAAAGAGAAGGTTAAAAATTAATTTTGAAATATTTTAAAACACCATTATAGACCTAAAAAAATCACACAAGGGTTTGAAACAACCAAAATCCTACATTTTTCTCTTGGAGGCTTCATCTTGCTCATGCTTGCTTTCTTCTTTACTGTGTTTTGAGAGGCTTAGGTCTATGTAAAAACAACAAGAAATTAAAATTTTAAAATGTAATTAAAATTTTTATTGATTATTCCTCAACTCATTATTATGGTACACACCAAATTTAGATTTAAAACTCCACCTATAGGTGAAATAAACCTCAAATTTCTTCAAAAAAATGCCCCCTTATGCATGGAATGTGTGCATACTTGAATTTATTTTTGTATATTTTTGGATTTTATTTCATGTATAATGGATGTTTAATATAAAAAATTAATCTTAAATTAGTTCAATGGTCCATTTAAACCTATTTTTCAATAAAAACCCTTAAAAATCGCAAAATTTCCTTAAACCATGCTAAACTAGGCCCTTTTGGAAGCTTGGAAGCACCAAGCTATACCAAGTAATGGATATTTTTGGATAATTTATTTTATAAAAAATATTGAAAAAAAAATGGATGAAATTATTCCATGTACAAAAATATGAAATCTTGAAAAATTACATTTTCTCTCTCCAATGATATACTCTTCTTGAAAGCATGCTAATTTGCATAATTGACTGGTTTTATTTACTTGATTTTTCTGACCATAAAATTCATGAATAATAGATTAATTATTACATGGATATAGGTATTAAGTCCTAAATATTTTGTAACAACTTGAAATTTCATGAAACCCTTCCTAGGCAAGGAGAAATTGAGAGAAACCCGTTGCCTTTCTGGTTGCAAGGCTACAAAAATTAGCCTATCTTAAACCTGATGGTACATGATCATGAAAAATAAAATTTAAAAACCACATAATCCATGAGGAATCCACACGATCTATTTTTTACACCCAAAAATTTAGATATGTGCCATTTTCTATGTGACTGTACCATCATCAAACTTGAAAGTAGGTCATTTTGTGCAAACTTGGAGGAGTTTTTATATGAAATAATTTTGTCCATTTTATACACAAAAATGCCATGAAACTTATACTAAATCTATTAAATTACCCTTTATTTATTTTATTTTCCCCTGATGTATGGAATCTATACATATCCTTAATTCTCTTCTTGAAAGTGAAGAAAATAGCTTACTTTTGGCTTTTTAAAATAACTCAAGCTTCCACCACCAAGATAATGGATGATATGGATATATAAGAATACATTTCATTTTTATACATCAAATTTGGACTTTTCAGCACTTTTTAAATTAAAATTTGGCACGTGTGGGTCTAAAATAAGCCTTTTTTTACTTTAAAATGTATTAAATTACATTTTTAAGCCATGAAACTTTAAACTTAGGCTAATTTAATATTTTTAAATATGATTAAAGTAATTTATATTAAATTAATGACATTTTTAGATTAATTTTATAATTTAAATACCAAAAATGACTTTTTGGACCAAAATATACTAGTTTAATTAGCTTATAGAGGCTATTGACAGTTTTTGGAAATTTTGAATTAGGGGTTGGAATTAGGCCTTAACAAGCCAAATTACTAATATTTATGATGAATCACAAGGGTTGAACAGCATTTTGATCAAATAATTCATCTACTTTCATTGGAAAATAGACTCTTTTGGGATTTGAGACACCATTTCTAACTAACACAATGGAAACACAACTAAACTAAAAAGTAAAGACATCTAATCTAAGAAAAATAGGGAAACAACGAAAGGGAAGTAGATTATTAATTTTTGTACTCACTTATTGGATTAAAAAAGACTTACTAACCTAAAAGGAGAATCTTTCTGCTAGGATCAAATGGGAAGCTTTTTGGTCCACCATGGAACCTTGAAATGTATTTTCCATCTCTTGATATCTTTCTTCTATAGCTAATGGCAGTTAGATGCACATGTCTTATTGATGGTGCAACTAGGATTACAATCTCCATTTTCAGATATATTTATTAAAGATATGGATCCAATATGCAATCATATTCCACCAATATTCTTATTTGTTATATTAATAATACTATCTCTACCTCATTCATAAGTTGGTCATGATTTGTCTCATTCTCATTCAATGATTGAATTGGAAAATCAACTAGTATACTTGGATTTTTATCTTTATTATGATCCATTTGAGGTAGTGACTTGTCAAAGTCTTTAGATTCTTGGTGGGTATTTAGGCATGGCTATAATATATCATTAATTTCTTCTTGATGAATAGCAGCAATAGTACTCTTTACAAAACATTCCTAAATCTCTATATAGATTGGAGATAGACTATCAAACTTTGCACAAAAACTCTCTAAATCATCTCAAAAGGCCTCTTCATCATGATCAACTAAAATGACATAAAATTCATTTTCAATCTTACCATTTAAAACATTTTGATCACATATTTATAGCCTTTTAATAGAGTCATATGAAAGTTCTTGATCTATTACACTTGCTTCACCTTCATTTTCTATAGAGAATCACATCTCATGTATGCACTCAAGCTCGAATTCCTCTTGTTTTGGGATATCTAAAATAACATTACCTTCTTAAAGATCCAAATCATTGATAGAATCCTTAGATGAATCATCAATCTATTATTTTATCTCATCACCCAAATCTACCATCTAAATCTCTTCAATTTCACTCATGAAATCATGGTACAATTATTATCAATGATCATCAAGCCCAAGAATATTCTCCATCTCAAAAATGGATTTATGTGAGTGTTATTCATGGATTCCCTCTAAATAAATATTTATTTGTAGTTCATATATCTTAGCTGTAAGCTCTCAAGAATCCTCCTATAAGTCATCTTTTTGTTCATTATGGAAAATTGAATCATTCTTGTCCCTGCTCAAAGGTGTCCCAACTATGATATTTTCTTCTTCATCACTAAAGACACCTTCATTTTATATCTCTTTAGTTTTATCTTCTTCACTTACCTCACAAAGGAGAGGTTATTGCTTCAAGTGTGGCATGGTAGACCCCTAGAAATACTTAAAGAGATGAGATAGATTAATGGTTATGCCATAGATGTTTGATTTTGCTCTTGAGACTTTTGAAATTGAACAACTATCACCTCCTCTTTCTATATATTTCCTTTAATGGCTTTCCATGAAGGAAGGATTTGGGATCTTGAGGAGGGAGGGTTGAGGTATGAATGCCAATAATGACTTTGGGGTTAATATCATCATTTGGGATTATGAGTGGTTGTCGTATTTGATTCCAAGTTGGAAAATTGGGTTTAGGAGCTTCTGGTATTGAAAGTATTACAAATTGAGGCATGATTGGGATAATCCCTTACTGAGGTGGACTTGGGATCCATGGATATTGATATGCAACAACAATATGTATTGATCTTTGAGATAGATATTTGTTATCTAATAAATCTTGTTTGTAGGTTGATATCTCTTCAATAATCACTTGACTTACCCTCTTCATTTCCTTCAACTCATCATGAAAATTTAAAGAGTTTTGAAAGGGTGGTTGATCTTGCAATGGATATGGCTCATTTGGCTAAAAATGATATGCATATGTATCATACTAGAATTGATATGGGTTATGAGGTTCATACTAGAGATTTTGATAAGGATAAGAATGAACATAATCTCCTCTATAAGCACCATAGCCTATTAGAAGATATTAAAAATAATTGAATTCATATCCCACAAGGCATCCTAGAAAATATTATCAATATGAATAGCACCCTATTTGAATATTTTAAATAAAACCTTCTCTTTAGTTGATACAATGGGATCTTATCAGAGTGTGGGTGATTCTAAAGTGAAAAGGACCTTCAGAGAGGGCTAGTTTCCTTGGATCTATCACCTAAAACTATTTCTATTTTTAAAACTTGTGGTGAAAATGGAAGAAGGAAACATGAAAATGAAAATCTTATTTACCTTGGTGATACACTTGAATAGTTATTTGATCCACTATATTTTGGGCTCCTAAAACACTAATTACACAAATAAAGACTGAATCTAACATTCCAAATTACTCCTATGCATCAATATTTCATGAAGATGTTTTATCAATTGATATAAGCTTGAGGGAAATGGTAGAATAGGATTGATTTAAGGTACTAACCAGCCACTTATATCCATTTTAAGCTTAGCCAAAAGACATCAAAACATATAAAATGACCTACATAAGCTAGATTGAGAGTAACTAAGTGAGAATAAAAACTTGACATGGGAGAATTGCTCTACCACATATTCAAATTAATTGACATGAAGACACTATAACAACATAATGGAACATGAAAACAATCTTTTATTTCTCTAAAAAGGTTTCAAAATCAAATTTTGATGGAGTCTAGTCTTGCCAAAAGAGAAATCCCCCCTTTAAAATGGCTTGAAATCCAACATATATAGAAAATAGAAACAATATCCAATATTGGCATTGACGAACAAAGAGGAGATTAACCAAATGTGAACTCAAGTCAATTTCGAGTTCAAATTAATCAAAATATTCTTTAAAAATCTTCTTCTTTTATTTTGTCTTTTATGGAACCATTTTTGTGTTGTAAAAGTGGTGTTCCCATATTGATTTCAACTCAAGTCTATTTTGAGTTCAAATTAAATACAATATTCTTCAAAAATCTTTCTTTTCTTTTCTTTTGCAAGAAATCCATTTTTGTCATTGAAATAAGAAATGGTGGGCCCCATTGACTTTGTCAACTCTCTTTGCATGAAATTAACACCATTATTTTGTGTCTATCTCCAATTTAAGTGATATTGAAGTGTTTAATGTCCTTATTTAAATTATAACAAAGGAATATTGTATGATTTTGGTCAACTACACAACTGAAGCTTTGATTGAAAGTTCAAAGCTAGTTAACTCCACTTGGCTCCTCTTTGCATAAAATGGCATTTGAAATATGAAATTGTATGAATATCCATGAAAATATTAGATATGTGTCATGTTAAACTATTTTTTAACTCTAAGATAAACATTTTATTTCTAAACTTAATTTATTTGATTAATAAGATAGACCTATTAAGCCAACTTGGCCTAGTAGCCTAGTTTTATCACTTAGAAGCTTCCTCGAATCTTCAAAATACAAAGAGATAGTTATTTATTCAGTTTTAAGTATTTTAAAACACCATTATAGACCTGAAAAACTCACACAAGTGTTATAAACAACCAAAAACCTATATTTTTCTCTTGGAGGCTTCCTCTTACTCATGCTTGCTTTCTTCTTGATTGTGTTTTGAGAGGCTTAGGTCTATGTAAAAAAAAAGAAATTTCACTTATATACAATGGAATTAAAATTTTTATTTATGATTCCTCAACTCATGATGATGTTAGACACCAAATTAAGAGTTAAAACTCCACTTGTAGATGCCAAAAAACTCAAATTTCTTAAAAACATGCCCCTTTTGCATGGGATGTGTACATACTTGAATGCATTTTTGCATAGTTTTAGATTTTATTTCACGGGTAATTTATTTTTTCCATATAAAATTAATCTTAAATTATTTCAATGGTCCATTAAAACCTGATTTTCCTAAAAAAAGTTTTTAAAATGTGAAATTTCCTTAAACCATGCTAAACTAGGCCCTTTTGGAAGCTTGGAAGCACCAAGATATGTCAAGTAATGGATATTTTTGGAAAATTAATTTGAGAAACAAGATTTAAAATATATAAAAAAATGTATTATTTTATTTTATGGACAAAAATATGAAATCTTGAAGAAATCTATTTTCTCTCTCAAACCCTATAATCTTCTTGAAAGCATGCCACTTTGTAGATTTGACTGGTTGTCTTTCCATGATTTGTTTGACCATGAAATTCATGAATAATATATGATTATTACATGGATATATATATTAATTCCTCAAGATTTTGTAACAACTTGAAATTTCATGAAACCCTTCCTAGGTTAGGAGAAATTGAGAAAAACCCATTGCCTTTCTGGTTGTAAGGCTATAGAAATTAGTCTGTCTTAAACCTGATGGTACATAAACATGTAAATTCCAACTTAAAAACCACATAATCAATGATTTATCCCTTTGATTATATTTTTCACACCCAAAAATTTATATCTATACCTTTCTCCATCCGTCCATACCATCATCAAACCTACAAGTAGGTCAATATGTGTAAACTAGGAGGAGTGCCTGTATGAAACGGTTTTGGCTATTTAATGATTCCAAATTATATGAATATTATATTAAACATTTGTAATAACCTTTTATTTATTTTATTTTCCCTTGATGTATGGAATCCATACATATCTGTACTTCTCTTCTTGAAAGTGAAGAAAATAACTTACTTTTGGCTTTTAAAAAGAATTCAAGCTTCCACCACCAAGATAATGCATGATATGGATTTCCAAGAAGACATTTCAGGTTTATACATAAAATTTGAACTTTTAAATGCTTTTGAAATGAAAATTTGGCACATATGGGTTAAAATAAGCCTTTTTAGCTTTAAAAATGTCTTAAATTACCTTTTTAAGCCATGAAACTTTAGAATTAGGCTGATTTAATATTTTTGAATATGATTAAAGGTATTTAAAATAATTTAATGACCTTTCAAGATAAATTTGAAAATTTAAAGACTGAAAATGACCTTTTAGACCAAAATATACTAGTTTGATTAGCTTGCATAGGTTATTGATAGTTTCTACAAATTTTGAATTATAGGGGTTGGAGTTTGGCCTTGACAGGCCAAATTACCAACACTTACATCATGTCAATAAGGTTTTAAATTTGGAAATTTTTTGTGGATGAATATTTAGCCCCTAACCCCTATACTAGTGTAGCTAATAAGAAGTTGTGTGAGAGAAATTCTAAAGTAGTGAATGCTATCACTTGTGGTCTTTTAGAGATTGAGTACACCAAGGTAATCCATTGTAAATCTACCAAAGAGATATGGGTCAAACTGTAGATCATTTATGAAGGGGATTCAAAGGTCAATTTGTCCAAGTTTTAGACTCACTGAAGATAATTTGAGAGTCTCAAGATGAAATAATAAGATTCTATGGCATCCTTTTTACAGAGAGTTGATGAGATTGTGAACATTATCAGAGGTCTTGGAGAAAATATTGAAGAAGCTACTATAGTATAAAATGTATCAAGATCTCTCTCCCTTAATTTTTATTCTAAAGTGTCTGGTATAGAAGAAATTCATGATCTTAATTAGATGAAGATGGATGAATTGCATGGAATCCTTACTACCTATGAGATGAGATTCAATGATGATAAACTACCAAAGGAGCAAGTGACATTCAAGATATAAATTAATCCAAATAGGAAAATAACTCAAGGTAAGGAAGTCAAGTATGATGAGATATCTGATGATGAACTAATAATTTTTTTACAAGTAAATTGAAAATAGGCTTAGGGAGGTATAAGGGTAAATTACCCTTCAAATATTTTGATTGTGGATAATTAGGATACTTTGCTAACAAGATCCTCCATAATCATAAGAAGAATGATGATGAAGAGCATGGTGAAGGACAAGATAAGGGCAAAAATACATTTAGATCTGATAAGAGGAAGAAAAGATTTAGAAAGTATGACAATAAGAAAAAGTCTTTCAAGAACAAGAAGAGTCTCTACACCAATAAATATTACAACTCATCAGATGAGAGTGAAGACATTGATTCTATGTTGATAATGAATATGATGGTCCTATTGAAGATGGAGTCCTCTACATCACTGAGTAAGGAAGTTGCTCATATCAAAAAGAGTCTACCTGGAGTGATATAGATAATGAAGAAGACAAGGAGGAATATAAGACTAAATTAAGGAATTCTCATGAAGAAATAAAGATTGAAAAGAATATTAACAAGAAGATTAAGTCTAAAATAAAATACTATGAAGAGAAATTTAGTGTGGTTGAGACAACAATGAATGAAGAGACCAAGAACATGAAAATATAGTCAAGCATCTTAGTTGTCAATTGTAAATCCTATCTATAAGTTTGAAAGATAAAAAAGATGAGTGTTCAAGGTATGTGATTGAAAATGATTCATCAAAAATTGAGTTAGAAAAGACATCTAATAAGATGAAGTCATTTGTCATGTTTGAAAAGAGATTAAGTGATCTAGACAACATTCTAAATAGTCAAAAGCATGCTAGTGATAGAATGAGACTTGGCTAAAAATAAGAATAAAATATTCCAACTCAATATAAGGTGAATACTAATGTGAACAAATACAATAAGACCTTAAGGATCAACAATCAGTCATGAAATGAAGATGTTGGTAGAAAGAAGATAAATTAGATCAGATAACTAAATGCCATGAGGTATACCAAAGTTAATTGTTACTTTTACACATGTAATCAATTTGGTCATAATTCTAGAGATGTATAATACTTGTTAAGAATGAGTGGAATCATCATTCAAATAATATGAGCAAAGTTGCATGCTTTATTTGTTATGACATAGAACACATTGCAAGATTTTTTCCAAATCAGGTAAGGTAAGTTGAGTTCACTTTAAGAAGAATGTTTTGATACAACTGTGAGAATATTGGTCACATTTTTAGGTTCTACAAGAAAATTCCATCAAGTCAAAATAATTTAAATCATACTCCTAAATTATAATGAATAAGACAAGTTAACTTATGTAAACCATGTTATGAATTCATATAGTGGAACACAAAGAAGTTTGCAGTGTACACAAAAATATTTTATCATAATAATATTTTTATATATTATTTCATACTATATAAATATAAAACAATATAAGAGTTACATATTTATAGGAACCTCATTCCTATATTCTCTCTATTAAATTTTATCACCCAAAATCTTATGATTATGTAAACCTATATATGATATATTGTTATAACAATATATCTCAACAATAATATATTCTATCTAATATCATAATATTGTTTATAACAATATTAATACCAAATACTAATTAAAAAACCTATTACTATTTAACTCCTAGAAAATACTCAAGTTTACACAATGTGAAGACTAATCCTATCATTCCCTCCATAGTTTTTACATGGTAGAATATATCTCATTTTATGATTGTAGTGTGTTACCTCCATGTGCTCATGATCTTCTCTGCATACATGTGTCATTGCACATCTCTTCCTTCACACTCATCTGAAATTAGTTTTCTATGTTCAACAATAACCTTAAAAAATGGTTTTCATAGATTCACCAATAACCTTACAATATGGTTTTCTCATGTTCACCACTAACCTTACAAAATGGTTTTCTCAAGTTCACCACTAACCTTACAAACTAATTTTCATAGGTTTACCACTAATATTTAATAATTATTGATATAATAATTTTTAGATAAATATTATCCAATGTAAATATACAAAAGGAGTTATATGGGAATATCATTCACAAGTGAATAGGTACAACTATTCTTATTTTTCACATATGATGAAAAACAAATGTAACTACCACACTACACTAAAAATTTGAAATCTAAACAACTTAAAATAACACACCACACAAAATGTCACCAAACCATTGGTGAAACCCCATAATTGGTGATTGATGAGAGGTTACTAAAAGACCTTTATCCTCCATGTATCCTCCAACCTCCAATAGATATAATTAATTGACATACTCTTCTTCACTTAGATATTTTATGTGAGCAATATTTGTTTGCTCATCATTATATTTCTATTCATCTATAGCCACGGCATTTTATTTTAATTTATCATCAAGTAAATCTTGTATTATTTTTCTATAATTCATATACATGTGACAAACATTTTTACAATAGAAATAGGTGAGCCATTTCTTTGTATCTCTAGATATTGCTCTATGTTTGAATTTTTTCTTAACAAATGTTTTATCTTTCTTGTTTTTTCCATACATTATAGTTTCCTCTAGCTCAATAATCATAGTTATTTTTTCTTCATAAAGTAAATAACAAATGAGATATTCTAAACTAGGATTGATTTTACTGAATGTAAAAACTATATTAGAATAATTGGGTGGCATACTATCCAATAATACTACTTTTGCATAATCATCATGTACCTCAATTTTAATTCTAGATAACTGATTTGAGATGGAATGAGACCTACTAATGTACTCCACCATGTTGTCACCTTCTTCCATTTTGAGACTGAATAATCATTGCTTTAATGCAATTGATGTGTTTTTAGCTTGTGAACCAAATAATTTATTTAATGCTATCCAAATTGTATTTGAAGATTTAGATAAATCAATATGATGTAAATTATTGAGTGTGGAGCCTTTTGGGGCTATCACATGACCATGGGAGTATATGTTTGGGTCCTAGAGAGCTCCATAAATGTGGGGAGTATAGTTTTTTCTACTCCCCATTTTGTGGAACCTTGCTCCACATGTGAGTGGAATATTCCTTGTTTTATCTAATTTTTATGTTTCCATGTTTTATGGAGTTAGTTGTTATATGCCTATTTTCCATGTTGACTTCCTTGATCTAAGGGAGTTGCTTGTTCATTTGAAAATGTATTTCCTTCCTTAATTCAAGGCACTGGTTGTGTTCACATGTTGTTGGGAAATGTGCCTTAAAAGGTGGAGACTCTATCTTGGCATGTTACTTATTGGATGGGATTTTGGATGAGCTTGATGAGGTGGAATTGAGGTATCCTTTGTGGATTATTCTTATCTTTGATAAGCATGGCACAATTTCTCCTTTTTTTTTGGACTTTCCTTCATTTTCTATATATACAGGTGTGGTGTGGCCTTTAGAGGTTGATGATTTTTTTTTTAGGGTGTGTCTTTGAGGATTAGAGTCAAAGTGTAGATGTTTTTGTAAAGTGTTGGTGTTTATTGTAGGGTGTGGTATAGTAAATTGTGAGATACAGTATTGTGCAAGTGCAGGTGGAAGTGCAGCATTTATTTGGGCAACATTTTTTATAGGATATTTTTTATATCTTTGTGAAAATTCATTGTAGTATTTTTTTTAGATTATAATTTTGTTTGAGAATTTTTTTAGTGGATGTAGCCCACATTAGGTAAACCATGGTAGATCTATGTTATGTGATTATTTTCTTATTCTCTCTATTTATGCTTTCATATTAAATTTTATATGAGTAATGTTTCCATGATGCATGCTAGTACATAATTTAAAACTAATTTATGGTCATATTAAATCTGGTTTAAAAGTTTTTTTAATTCTTAACAACTGGTATCAGAGCTTTGGTGTGTTTTATTGAAGTGGTAAATAACAAAAAGGTTATTAGCTTGAGTGGGAGATGGGAAAAGATATCAGATTAAGGGTTGATAAGTTTGATGGTAAGAATTTTGGTTTGTGGAAAATTCATATGGAGGATTACCTATATCAGAAGGAGTTACATCTCCCCTTGGAGGGGAAATTAAGACATGTATGTATGAGTGATGCAGATTGGTCATTACTTGATAAGAAGGCATTGGGAGCCATATGGTTATGCCTTGTATCTTCTATTGAATTAAATATTTTGGATGAGAAAACCACAAAAGATATCATGGATAAACTTGGAAGTTTATATGAGAAACCCTCTAATTTTAATAAAAAATTTCTTATGAAAAGATTGTTTAACATGAAAATATTTGATAATGGTTCAATTGCTAATCATCTTAATAATTTTAATATGCTTGTAAGTATGTTCACTTCAGTTGGAATCAAGTTTGATGATGAAGTTAGATCTTTTCTAATCTTTTGTTCTATGCTTGATAGTTAGGATAGTTTAGTTATGGTTGTGAGTAATGCAGTCCTTGCCAAGGGAAGCTTGAATTTTGAGAATGTTGTAGGTGTGATTCTTAGCAAGGAAATGCAAAGGAAAATCACTAGTTAATCATCTTCAAGTAATGATTTATATGTTGATACTAGAGGGAAGCAAAAGGAAAAGATCAAAGGTAACTATGGAAATTCAAAAGGTATATCTAAGCCCAGATCTAGACACAAGATGATATGTTGGCATTGTGGGAAGAGTGGACACTCAAAATAATATTGTTCATAACTTTAGGATAATAATGCAAACAAGGAAGAAATGAATGAGGTAAATGTGACATCAGTTAAATCATGTCAGGATGCCTTAATTCTTTCTATGAATAATTTTTTTGAGTCTTGGGTATTAGATTCAGGGGCTTCTTTTCATACCACCCCACATAGGCATTATTTTACGAATTATGTTCAAGAGAATCGAGGACATGTTTATTTTAGTGATGATGAACCATGTGAGATAGTAGGGAAAGGTTGTGTTTAGGTTAAGATGTAGAATGGGAACACATGGATCTTTAAGGATGTTAGACACATGCCTATGTTGAGATGGAATTTGGTTTCAGTGGGGTAATTGGGTAGTGAGGGATGTTCATTATTGTTAAATATTCTTGGAAAGTTACCAAAGGTGCTCTTGTGATTTTGAGAGGTAAGAAAATTTGTACTTTATATTTGACTAGTAGTGTTGATTCTTATAATTTAGTTGTTGTATATGGAAATGCAACTATGTGGCATTACAGGGTTGGCCATATGAGCCATAAGGGCATGGAGATCTTAAAAGACAAGTTACCTAGATTAAAATACATATATCTATACTTATGTAAGAATTATGTGTATGAGAAATAGAATTAGGTTAAGTTCCTGAAGGTTGGACCCAAAAAGAAAGAGCATAAGTTAAAGTTGGTACACTCAAATGTATATGGACTAGAATAGGTATCTTTTATTGGTAGATCCAATTATTATGTTACTTTTATTGATGATGCAACTAGGAAAGTTGGTTTTACTATATTAAAAATAAATATGATGTATTTAACATTTTTAATAAGTGGAAATCCTTGGTTAAAAATGAAACAAGTCTCAAATTGAAATGTCTCAGATCAGATAATGGAGGTGAGTATTGTAGTAATGTTTTATTTGATTATTGTTCTAACAATGGAATCCATAGGAAAAAGATGGTTCCAAGAACTCTAAAACATAATGGGGTATCTAAAAGGATCAATAGAATAATAATATAACATGCTAGGAGCATGATGTTACATTTAGGGTTGCCTTTATAGTTTTTGGAAGAAGCAGTTAGCATGGTAGTATATCTGATTAATAGAGGACCTTCTATGCATTTGGACGGAGGCATTCCTAAACAAGTTTGGTTTGGTAAGAATGTTGATTATTCTTATTTTAGATTCTGGATGTGAGGCTTTTACTCTTATTAAGAAATATAATAGGACCAAGTTAGAAGCAAAATTAGAGAAATTAACATTTGCTAGATATGGTGAGGAGGAATTTGGTTTTCATTTATGGAGCATTAAAGATAAGAAAATATTTTAGTCTAGAGATGTAAATTTTATTGAAAATGTCATGTATAAGAATCAATTGTAGGAATAAGAATAAGAATAGAAAGAGTGCATAGTATTGGATGATTTTATGGATGGTAAAGTACCTAATTATTTAGTTTAGGAAATTTCTACACAAGGACCCCAAACTCCTATGGTAAGAAGGTTTTCTAGGGTAAGAAGAGCACTTGAATATTTTTCTCCTTCTTTGAGTTTTCTATTATTCATTGATATTGGAAAACTAGAGTGTTATGAGGAAGCAATGCAGGTGGATGCCAAGTTGAAGTGGGAGCAAGCCATGGGTGATGAGCATATATCTCTCATAGAGAACCAAACATGGGATTTGGTAAGGCTACCCAAGGGCAAGAGTGCATTGCCAAATAAGTAGATCTTCAAAGTAAAAGAAGAAGATGAGGGGAGAAATAGGTATAAGGACAAGATGGTGGTTAAGGGGTTTACACAAAAAATAGGTATTGATTTTGATGATATTTTCTCTCTTATTATAAAAATGACTTCTATTAAGACTAATCTTGGTTTAGTTGTAGTTAAGGATTTACACTTAGAATAGTTAGATGTAAAAGCTACTTTTCTTCATGGTGATTTGGATGAAGAACTGTATCTGAAGCAACTAGAGGGTTATGAGGTCAAAGGTAAAGAAAACTATGTGTGCACACTAAATAAGAGCATGTATGGCCTAAAATAAGCTCCATGATAATTGTATAAGAAATTTGATTATTTTATGTTGAAACAAGAATATCAAAGGTATCATTCTAACCATTGTGTGTACATCAAACATTTTGATGATGGTTCTTTTATTATATTATGATTGTATGTGGATGACATGTTAGTTGAAGGAAAGAACATACAACATATTCATATGCACAAAAAACAACTTAGTGACTCCTTTTCTATAAAGGATTTGGGTGTTGCAAAGAAAATCCTTGGTATGAGGATTTATGATGATAGGAAGGAGAGGAAGCTAATCTTATCCCAATCAAAGTATGTGAAGAAAGTATTGGAAAGGTTTAACATGTTGGACGTTAAATTTCTTAGTACTCCTTTGGTAGGCCACTTTAGATTATCAAAGGAGCAAGGTTCCAAGATGTAAACTAAAAAGATTAAGGTGGCCAAGGTACCTTAGTCATCAATAGTTGGTAGCTTGATCTATTCCATGGTTTTTAATTGGCCAAATATTGCACAGGTAGCTTGATTAAGTAGTTATGAGTAGGTATATGAGTGATCCATGTTATGAGCATTGGCAGGTAGTTAAATGGATTTTTTGATATTTGAGAGGAACCATGGATTTTTCATTATGTTATGGTAGATTAGATACCACTTTATGTGATTATGTGGACTTAGATATGGTAAGGGATATTTATAGTAGGAGGAGTATGATAGGATATATATTTAATATTGGAGATACAATAGTTAATTAAATTTCTAGGATATAGAAGGTTGTGGCTTGTCAACCACAGAGGCTAGCAATGAGATGATTTGGTTATAGGAATAATTTTGAGAGTTATGGCATGAGTAGGAAGTTGGAAGACTACAAAATGATAGTCAGATTTCTATTCATTTGGAAAATAAATCCACTTTCCACTCGAGGATGAAACACATATAGTTATGTTATCACTTCATTAGGATATCTTTTGAGAACTTGATGAAGTCAGAGAGGATTCATACTAGCTAGAATCTTGTGGATATGATGACCAAGGTGGTCACATTGCATAAGTTAAGACTATGTTCAAATTTGGTTGGCCTTAGTGGTCATGGAGTAGTGATAGATTTTGGTCAAGAGAAATAGTCTGTAAGTGGGAGATTGTTGAGTGTGGAGCCCTTTAGGGCTATCACATGACCATGGGTGTATATTTTTGGGGTCTAGAGAGCTCTACAAATGTGTGGAGTGAAGTTTTCCCTACTCCACCTTTTATGGAACCTTGATCCACATATAAGTGGAATATTCCTTATTTTATCTAATTTCTATGTTTCCATGTTTCATAGAGTTGGTTTTTAGATGCCTATTTTCCATGTTGACTTCCTTGATATAAGGGAGTTGCTTGTTCATTTAAAAATGCATTTCTTTCCTTATTTCAAGGAGATGGTTGTGATCACATGTTGTTTGGAAATGTGGCTTAAAAGGTGGAGACTCTATCTTGGAATGTTACTTCTTGGATGGGATTTTGGATGAGCTTGATGAGGTGGAACTGAGGTATCCTTTGTGGATGATTCTTATCTTTGATAAGCATGGCACAATTTCTCCTCTTTTTGTGTATTTTCCTTCATTTGATATATATATAGGTGTGGTGTGGCCTTTAAAGTTTGATGATTTATTTGTAGGGTGTGGATTTGAGGATCAAAGTCAAAGTGCAGGTGTTTTTGAAAAGTGTAGGTGTTTATTATAGGGTGTGGTATAATAGCTTATGAGATATAGTATTGTGCAGGTGCAGGTGTAGGTGAAAGTGCAACATTTATTTGTGCATCATTTTCTATAGGATATTTTTTCTATCTCTATGAGAGTTCATTGTAATCTTATTTTTTTAGATTACATTTTTATTTGAGGACTTTCTTGGTTGATGTAGCCCACATTGGGTGAACCATAATAAATTTATGTTATGGGATTGTTTTCTTGTTCTCTCCATTTATGATTTCATATTAAATGTGTTTTGAGGAATGTTTTTGTGATGCATGCTAGTGCATAATTTAGATCTAATTTATGGTCATATTAAATTTGATTTAATTTTTTTTAATTCCTAATAGAAAATAAAAATTAGGTATCCCCAATCTAATGATTGTTGTAGATTTTCAATCTTTGCTCTCCTATTTTGCTGCTTCATTGATATCTTTGGGTTTTTTCACTTTGTTATCAACAATATCCCACAAGTCTTTGTTGATTATAAATAATTGGGATCATACTTTCCAGGTGTGATAATATTTTCCCTCAAATTTTTAAACATGACCAAATTTTTCCATTTTGACACTCTCACAAGATGTCAGTTTAAATCAATAATATGGCCAATTACACACAAAGATTTATCTTTTGAGAACAAGACTCAAGGCAAATAACAAGATTGACACATCTTAAAAAACTGACTCTAATTTCATTATGAAAATATATATTGAAAAAGGACTTACTTTGACATACGTAAGAGAAGACACGTAACTCTATAAACCTAAGAATAGAATATGAGGTATACACTACTTGATAATGATAAAACTAGGCCAAAATAAAAAAACTTTATAACCTTAGCTAGGACTTTTGACATTTAAAAAAAATTGATATATGGACCCAACTAATTGATTCTAATTTTATTATTGACATCAAAGACTTGACTCCTTTTGACATAAAAATTTGAAACTAAGTCAAAACCACTACGTAATAATTAAAAACTTTAATTAATTTTGTTTAAAAAAATTTAAAAATTTGTTAACTAGCTTGTTAATTGGCATACACGTAGAGACTAGATGCAATAAAGAGATGATCTAGATGCAATAAACTGAGGAGTGTTGACCTCAATGATTATCCATATAGTAATATATGTCAAGGATTGATGACATTGAGGATTAATATATTATGATCAGATCCTGAAGGCTTTAAATGATATGTAATACAGATGGATTTGAATAAGGTAACGACCAAAATCCCATGTAGTCATGACATGCAATTGAAGGAACTTCAAATAGAGGTTGTAATATGTCATCCCATGCAAATGTAACATAATTATGGATATTCAAATCTGAGTAGGCATACTTGGAGATTAAAGACACATGGGTATAGGAATATCATGATGCAACATCTATAACTTCTAAGTGAAGTACTTGATGAGCACATCATAAATACATGCATGCATTGAAAGCAAACAATGATGCTAAATTTATGAATAGTGGTACACAAATTTTTATGTATAGGTTCATGACAGGGTCAAAAATAAACAACATAGGCCATAGTAACTTGTGTGATTCTTGAGATTAGCAATAGTGATCTTGATCTTTTAACATGTTGAATGAAAATCTGGAAAACTAGTCCAATGAAAAAAACTTGAATAAGATCACAATTAAAACTAATAAGAATATATACTCATTTTTAGATAGAGATTTAATGCAATATTTTTGATATAATTTCAATGCAATATAGTGTTGAATAAGTATTTTTCTTCTTCTAACCCTCTTTTTTGGTTGACTTTTGATCTTTATAGCACACTGTCTTTATGTAAAGACTCATGCTTCTCTCACAAAAATTTCAGATTTTTCTAGATAATAGAAACTAAAATTATTACACAAAAATCAAACTAAAAATATGTCTCAATTCTTGACCTATAGGATTAACATCAATGGGGCTAAGGTAAATATTGTGGCTGCCCCTACAAATAAATTAAATAATCCTTCACAGAGATCTCCTACTCTGATACCACTATTAGGAATTCAAAGAGCTAAACACAAATAAGTTTGCAATGCACATAGAAATATTTTATCACAATAATATTTTGCTATATTATTTCATACTATCTAAATATAAAACAATACAAAAGTTATATATTTATAGTAATCTCATTCCTATATTCTCTCTGTTAATTTCTCCTACCTAAAATCCTATGATTATGCAAACTTATATATGTTATATTATTATAATCATATATCTCAACAATAATATATTCTATTTAATATCATCATATTATTTATGATAATATTACTACCAAATACTAATTAAAAAACATATTACTATTTACCTCTTCGTAAATACCCAAATTTACACAATGTGAAAACTAATCCTAACAAGAGTTTGTTGAAGTGGATAATGCTACAAAGGTTAAAATGAATAAAGAGATCTCATTGTTTATTTATTTTGGGAATGAAGAGGATACAAGTGAACATCCTATTGTTGTTGATCATGTTTTATGAAAATAACATCAATTGTCAATGCCCGGTGATGAGGTTCTTTCTTCAATTGATAAGGTATGTCATGAATCTTTGTTGTCTCCATGTGTCGTTAATATAGTCTTATAAGAGAAGGAGAATGTTTTAATATATGAAAAATTTGTTTATCTTAAGCATAAGAAAAATAATAAGAAAAACTATCAATTTTAGATGTATAACAAGGAAATGGAATATGAGGAGATATGGGTAACTCCTGGTTTCACATTATTCTAAAACATTTTGGGCTAGGGTGTCTCTATCTATGCTTGTTAGGAGACATCTTTCTTATGTAGAATCAAGTATGTGTGCTCTAGGTGATGATCAAAGATCTAATCAGTATAGAGATTGAAGCCAAAGGGTAAGTAATAGATTGTGAAAGATAAGCTTGTAGATGAAGCACTTTGAGAAGATGTTGATTTAAGAGGTTGATCAATCAATACAAGGATGAGTAATTACAAGTAGAATATGAAGGTTTATAGGTGTCAAAATAAAATTGTTTAAGAAGACTTGTTATATATTTCATGATCCAGGTGAAGCATGGAATTAGGTGGAACTAACCTAGATAATTTAAAAGGCTTGAAGAGTTGTGCATGATGTGAAGGGGAGCATATGTGAGATATTCCAATCATGATGGAGATATGAAGAAGTCTACTATATATGTTAACTAAATCATGTTTATATGATGACATGATCAAACCAAGTTATCTTCTTTGATAATGTATTAAATCCTCATGCATAAACAAATGGGGAGATTTGTAAATGGTTAGGTCTTAGAGGATTGTGTACTTTAATTTGAGAGAGAAGGTATGGAGACAATTATGTTGTTTCTTCATGGTTGGAGATGGTCTGAAGCTACTCAAAGGGTGCCTAATCTTAGGTAACTTAGGGGGAGTCCCTCTTAATCTTTTCAAGTCTTTTCAAGTCCTCATGATCAAAAGATGAGTCTATTTTATCATTGTTTCAAAGGGGGAGAAAGTACTTGATGATAGATATATAGTCTAAACATAATATTTGTATTGGTGTTGACATCAATGAAAAAGGGGGAGATTGTTGGAGAGTTGTCAATTATGTCTCCAAGGTGACTAAGGATGTTGATAAGTTGTCATGTTTGTTAGAATGACAATGACAAAGTGTGACTCAATGAGCTTCAATGTTATTTCATGGTTATTTAGTGTTTAACTTAATAAGGCATTTTATGGATGATATTGATGGTATAGACATGTTTCAAAGACCCTTTGAGGTGTTATGAGTCATTAGAGTTCTTAAATAAGTGAAATAAATTCATCAGAGTAGTCATATGTGTGTCTAGGCTCAAGTAGTCATCTTGATAGATAAATTTGAGTAAGTAGTTTTACGACACCATAGTTCACATGTGTGAAGGTTTTAGGATTATTTTGATACATGGATGGATTCCCCTATGAGAGGTGATCATGTGGTTTAAATTTTAGGTATAGAATTTGAGCATAGAAAAAGTGATAATAGTGCAAATTTGATCTCTTAGATAGAGTTCAATAAGATTTTGTACTTAGCCAAATTTTCTAGAAGGATCTAATAAACCACGTGATCTTGTCAGATAATGATCCAATGGTGTGTATTATTTCAATATGTCAAAGATTCCTAAGATTGCATGTGCTAGTGACATTTGTATCAATCATGATGATTTGATAGAAGATCAATGACATATGGGTATTCATACAAATGGAGATTGACAATGTGATTTGAGTTAAAAGGCACGTAAGGGATTGACAACAATATGCTTGGACGGCATGTGAGGGTGCCAAGTGTCTTAATCGTGTAAGCATTATTAAATGATCAATGGTGAGAGTTAAATATTTAAATCTGAGAGACTTATAATAATATTAATGGAGCATAATTTATCTATATTTTAGGGAGTAAGATATGATGAGAAGTGTCAGATGTTTTGCTTTGAACAGTGACTGTTGGCATTTGAATTAGCAAAGAAAAAACCAACACTGAGTATTTTACTTATATCTTTTGATCTAGGATGAATTTGATGTAAAATGCAAAGTTTTAAATGAATTAAATGCACATGCATAAAATTTTATTATAAAGTTTGGATGTTTTTATAGTCAAAGTGTTTGAGCTCCAAAGTTGACTATGTGTTTGACCATGGTCTATAATTGATTCAAGAAGGATATTTGAGTTGTTCTTGATAGTTTCTTGATGTTTCAAGATGAAATAACTATTGGAGAGTGTTATATACTCCATGAGGACCATTTGTGTTGATTTTTGAGTTTTTACCAATCCATATTCAATATGAAAAAAGTCATAGAAGTTGATTATTTTTGTTGAATGCACTGACAGATTGAGTAACCATCTTACAAAGGTAAGTTGAAGGTTTTTTGAGTATATTTGAGGAAATAAATGAATATTAATATGTCAAAGAAGTCTTAAATATTTATGAGAATGTATTTGTTGTCATGATATGCCACTGATCACATATGGAGAGTCAAAATAGCTTGATTGTATTTTGACTGTATATGACCAATATAAGTGGCATTTTAAGAGATTTATTTTAAGTTCTTAGAGCCTATTTTGAAGTATCTAAATCATATGAAGGAATTGAAAAGGTCTTGAAGGTTTCACCTATGATATATAATCATATAGCTATGTGAAATATTTGAGTAGTTTCTTCTGAAGTTTGAGGCTATGTTTTTTATGTATGAAGGCCTAAAGAGTGAGGAGGCCTAATTGATAGTTCAAGTGTTTATTTGGTGATCCAAGTGGCATAGACCCATATGTGAGTTATCAAGGGAATATTGGAGATATTTTTGATGTATTTAAGGCATTGGGAAGGGATGAATTTGGTCTAAGTAGTCTCCCATGTAATGTGTGATTATGAAGGCCTAATTACTTTAGGTCTTTATTAGGCCTAATTAGTTTTTTAAGTCTTAAGGACTATGGAAGACATATGGAGTGTAATTATTCACCCATGTAACATGTGTAGAGATCTAATTAAATTATAAGACAAGTATGGTAAGCATCTTATCCATGTTGGAGGTACAATCATTAAGAGCATGGGGTGAATCAATGATTAAAGATATTTCAAAATTAAATTGTAATACTTTCAAACTCTTAATCAAATACCATTAACATTAATGAAACACATACATAATTTATATAAATGAACTAGAAGATGAATAATATAACACACATAACACAATATCTACATGGGAAACCCTCTTGGGGAATAAAACCTACTCTTAATCCTGAAAATACATAGACTACTTATCCTATAAGATTATCACAAACAAGAGACCTTTTATTGAAGCATCCACTTCACAAGGAACACCCACCCATAAGTATGAACAAGAAAAACAAAATTCTATATGTTGAGCACCCACACAATACCTAATGAAATTAACAACTCTAGAATTCTAATTACATTTCAATCTGATTGGAGAAACAATGTATATCACCTCTATTTCAACTCATCACACACATTTAAACTTGTTCATAAAATCAATGCATACAAACACTCTTTTGGATCACTATGGGATTATTAACTCATCCTAAACATGCTCTATAATTCAATACATCTATTGATCATGTTCCCTCTGATCTCTCTTCTTTGTATTTATCTTCTGATCTCTCAATACATACTTAAAAAGTCTAGAAACCATCACCTTTGCTTTCACCTTTTATAGAGTCTTCATGAATATTATCTTATTCGTCAGCCATAATACTTTTATTAACCCTTAATAATTATCTAATTTTAACACATCTCTCAATACTATCATCACAAGTTGGCCATAGCATCCATGGGTTACTCGTAAGAAACTACACCTTTCAATTAGGCCTTACCAGCCCTTATAGGTCTCATGGAGACCTATCACCCATTTAGCACTTCATCGGGAAAAACACAAACACAAGATCACTTTATAATACATGATTCCACTCCATCTAACCTCTAAGACATCTTTAGGTGATTAATCTTACTAGAACACTCTTTTGTTAAAGCATAAATTTCTTAAACAATATTTTGTGGACAAGAACACCAAGAATAAATATATAGTCAAGTTTGGATATCAATAACTTTGATTTTAGAGATAATAAAAATTTATAACTAGATTTTTTTTATTTTCCTTGAATTCCTTTACTACTTTTCTTTTTATATCAATATCAAATTCATCACATATCAAAAGTTATAGATCAATCACTACATATTGGTTTTCCTTCGCTAATCAAATGCAAATTATTAGAGACATGTCTTCAACTTGTGTTCTTTATATCTTGATCAAATTTTATACATCAATATCCTTAAGAGTTTCCTAACTTTAAATTTTGATGCTCACTATTGATCATTGATCATAGAATCTGTGAATACAAAACTTGGCACCCTCAGGTGCCTTCTAAGCACATTGCTTTCAGTCCTCACTTTTGTGCCACTTGGAAATCCCAAATAAATTCTAAGCAATATTGTTAGTCCCCAATCCAATGGTATTTTTCCACTTGACATCTCCACATGCCTTCTAAGCATTTGACTATTTGACTTAATATGCACCATCAATCTCCATCTGTATGAACACCTACATGTCATTGATCTTTTATCCTTGCTTATGAGATTATGCCTCTTGGCAGCTCTACATTCCTTCTACACACACTATAGTTAGTATTCGATGTTATTTTTCCATTTTTAAGCTCCACATACCTTGTACACACCCTACATTCAATCTCCAATGGTCTTTTTCCACTTGGCATCTTCGTGTGCCTTTTGACCATTCTATTGACAATTTGACTTAATGTGCACCATTGATCTTGGTTTGTATTATTGCATGATCACCATTGGATCTATCTTGACTAATTCAATGTAGTTAAACTTGATGGTCTTTGGCCCATCATAGTATACTAGAAAAACTTTGAAGGTTTATATCTTGATCTAGAAAACACTTCAAAACTCCAAATCCTTAGGGTACCTTCTTGGCATTATAGACAACTCCATAGAAACCTTTGACCATTGTTGAATATTTGAGTACCTATATTAAATGCACAAACTTACTAGTTCATTCATATCTACATGATGTGTAGTGATGGTTTGGCTTCTCTTAAGCTCGAATAGGCATGTTTCATAAATGATCAAATAACACACCAAAGCTTCACCAAGACATCTATTGATGCCTCACAACCTCTTCTTTATCCTTACTAACCTACACACATGCCATATATCTCTAAAATATTAATATGATAACTTTTTCATTTATGAACTAGTACCACAAGCTCTCTTTAGCATCAGTGACAACCTAATACAACAAGGACCATTTCTAAAAATATCCCCCTTATTCATTACTGAGAAAACACCCTCATAATGACTTTTCTCAATTTGAACAACTCCTCCATTCTAGTCTTTATCCCCCTTTTACATTAATGACAAAGGGTGTCTTCCTCAACATGCCAACAATCATTCCTCATCATCATTTATTCATTCAAATACTATTTAAGATGCTCAGGATACTTATGTTCTTTAAAGAATATGAATCAATTACTCCCCCTTTGACATGCACCAATCTAAACTTGAGCTTCTATGATCCTTGGACCTGTCTACCTATAGAAATCACAAGCTCCCTTTACTTATACATGAAGATTCAATACCTTTTCAAAGCCACATGACTTGGTTTTATCAAGTCACCATAAAAATATACTTGAATTTACAACTATAGTAGACTTCTTTATATCTCTACCATGACTGCAACACCTAGCAGATGCTCCCCCTCACATAATTCACAACTCTTCAAGCTACTCATGCTAACTAAGTTAGCTCCCCCTCAACCAAGAACCTTATATTGATTTATATACAAGGAGATTACTCCCAATCTTGGTCTTAGATACTCAAATATTGATTTTGTTAATGGTTTGGTCATAATGTCTACAAGCTATTCTTTTATAGGCACATACTTTAACTTAACACATTGATTGCTCACTTGTTCTCTCAATAAATCATATCTAATAATAATATGCTTAGTTTTGGAGTGTATTACATGATTCTTTGAGATATTAATTACACTAGTACTACCACAGTAGATAGGATAAGCTTCTTTTTTCATTACCTTATAGTCTTCCAATGTTTGCTTCATCCATATAGCTTGAGTGCAACATGAGGCAACAACTATATTTTCAAATTTTATAATGGATAAGGATATTGAGTCTTTCTTCTTGCTTATCCAAGATACCAATTATTAACCCAAGAATAAAACACCACCACTGGTACTCTTCCTATCATCCACATAACTAGCCTAATATGCATAAGTGTATGTATTTAGAGTAAATTCTATGTTCCTAGGATACCATAAACCATATTTTATTGTGCCCTTAAGATACCTTAACATTGTTTTAACTAATTTAAAGTGAGATTATCTATTATAATCTTGAAACCTATCAACAAGTCCTACTACTTGCATGATATCAGGTCTAGAGGTAGTGGACTACAAAAGACTTCCAATCATGGATCTATACAAGGTTTTATCAACCTTTGGTGAGTCATCTTGATTACTCATCTTGAAACCTATAATCATTGGTGTATTCATTATCTTACATTCCATCATATCAAATTTATTTAGAATATCATGGATGATTCTAAATTGTCTAATCTTACACACAAAATAACTATTTCCTAGAATTCCACGAGCACTCATAGGTTCATAAAGTTCTATGTGGATCAACTCCAATGGTACTGTGGTAAAGTGTTAATTATATTGGTATTTTATTTTGAATTGATTTCCATGAAGGCATGCCTTATAGAGAGTATGATGAATCTTAGTGATCTTATGCATATGCCTCACTAGTCATTTTTAACTAATCCTTACTAAATTATCAAAGTTCAAATGTCTAAGTCTTATATGTGAAAGTCAACTTTCCTCTAATTGATTCATGAAGCACCTTTCTTTATTAGATTCATGGAACACATACAAGTTTTTATTTGATTTGTGAATTATTAAAACTAAATTTATAGACTTGGAAATTCTCACTTCACACCCTTTGTCATGAAAAGTCACAACATTTCCTTGTTTACACATTTGGATAACACTTAAAAGATTGTGTTTCAAACCTTTTACATATAGAACATTTTTAGTTATATTATGACCATTATCCAAAATTATAGAACCTTTTCCAACTATGTTAGTATATTTATTATCACCAAAAAATACTAAACTTGAATTGTCTTTTTTGAGAGAAATAAACTTACTCTTATCTCCTATCATATGAGTTGAGAATCCACTATCTATGTACCATTTATTATGTTTATCCTCTTGAGTATGTAAGGTAGTTTGTACAAACATGGAATCTTCCTTTGTGTCTTGATCCTTCTTTATTTGAATCTTGGTTCTTTATTTCTTGAGCCATTTGATGTTGTCAATAACTTGAAAGTTCATTTTCTAATAGTCCCTTTTACAATACTTGGCTACATGTCCCTATTGATTACACTCATAGCAAATAAACTCATTTATTCTTCTTGGAGAGTAAGTACATGCCTTATATCTATGACCATATGCACTATAAGTATAATAGTGTACATTGAAATCATAACCATAGTTGTTCATGTCAATCACCCCTTTTGTTTGATTATCAATATCCCAAGACATCTCATCTATAGATTATTTCTTAGAGATAGACTTATACTTGTATTTAGATTCATGCTTTGATTCAAATTTGTATCAACCACAACCTAAATTTTTTTGACTATTGATTATATTATTCTTGTTTATGTTTTCACACTATCAATTCTTACACGTACATCATGACATATAGAGGAAGTCAAGTTTGAATTTTTACTCCTTTTCCTATTATTCAATCTTTCCATCTTTTCTTTTAGACATTTAGTCTCTTCCCTTAAACATTTGAGCTCTGATAAATCACATATTAGTTCACCTTGAAGAAAGAACTCAACCTATTTGTCTTCCATTATACCTATGATCACCTTCAATATTCTAAACTTGCAATGAAGGTCATACTTTGATACCAATTGTTGGAGGTATAATCACTGAGAGGGGGGTTGAATTAGTGATGTAAGATATTTCAAACTTCAATTGTAATCATTTAAAACTCTTAATCGAATAAATTTATCATTCATGAAGCACATACATAGTTTATAGTAATGAATGAAATATGAGAAAGATAAAAAAAAAACACAAGATCTACGTGAGAAAACCTCTTGGGAAATAAAACCCAAATATAAATCCTATAAACAAATGGACTACTTATCCTATAAGATGATAGAAAACAAGAGACATTTTTGTGAATCACCCACATCACAAAGATCACCCACCCCTACGTATGAATAAACACCAACTTGTTATATATGTTGAGTACCTACACAAGCACCAACCAAGTTCAACTACCTTGAAGACTAGATGTTGATCTTGGCTTGTAAAATTTCACACTCACCATTGGATCTGCATTGACTAATTGACCCTAGACTTCAACATAGTTAAACTTGATGGTATGTGTCCCATCACAGTCTACTATCGACTTTAAATGTTTATATCTTGAGCTAGAAAACACTTGAAGACTCCAAATCTTTAGGGTACCTTCTTAGCACTATAGATAATAACTCCATGAAACCTTTGACCAATTTTTAAATTTTGAGTACCTATATTAAATTCAAAAACTTACTAATTCCTTCATATATGCATCATGTAAAATGATGGTTTAGATTATCTTAATCTATAATGTGCATGTTTCTCTTTCAAAATGGTCAAATGACACACCATATCTTCACCAAGACATTTATGGATGCCTCACAACCCCTTCTTTGTCCTTAATGACCTAGACATGTGCCATATCTCTTCAAGCAATCAATATGATCACTTTGTCATTCATGCACTAGTACCACAAGCTCTCTCTAACATCAATGACAACCTAAGACATCAATGACCATGTCCAATAGGCTGGCCATGATGGGTTAGACCAAGAGAATGGTATAAATACAAGGTCTAAGTTGACTAATTATATTGTCTGAGGAAGTGTGGAGTTAAAAGAAGTAGATAACCTTTTAAAGAGAAGGTATAGGTTAGTGAGGACCATTAGAGAATAAAGAGGATCAATCATGTTTATATTGTCAAGTTGATGTAGGTGGATTAATAGGTCATTAGATCTAATGAGCCTAGAAGAGGCATATTGAGCAAGTGACCCCTTGAGATTGTTTGAGTGAAAGAGTGAAGGTGAAGAGTAAAAATAATGGTGGTCATCATCAATTGAAGAGTAACAATAGGCATTCAAGATGATCTCTTCAAGATATTTAGGTAGGTGTTTAGCTACCTAGGGGTTGGTTCCTCCTTGTAAGGTGAAACTTGCTAAAAGGTCTTGTTATTGTGGGTGCTCAACTAGATAGGTGTAGTAGCTCTTTGTGGGATTGGTGTCTCACTAAATTAAGGGAAGGGTGTTCTTTGATCAGTTGGTTCTAGTTTAAATTATTTGTTATCATTATATTATTGTAGTCCATTTTGTATGGTTTAGTGGGTTTTATCCCTTAAGAGGGTTTCCCACATATGTCATGTGTTATGTGCTTGATATTACTATATCCTCCTTATTTATTGCAATGATTAATTTTTATGTATCATGATTGTATGTGATGAATTAGTAAGATTTGGGATTTGAATGAATTATTTAGCATCACTAATTCACCCCCTTCTCAGTGATTGTACTTCTAATAAGGGGCCAAGTACAAACTACTCATTTATCTCAACCCTATCTTGTTGAGTCACCTCATCCACCATCTTATCAACCCAACCTAGTCATAGTCCAACCTATCCTTACCTTATCATACATACCTATACTATTCATTCCATCAAGTATATAGTTGTATGTTGTTCTTAACTTAAATTGGAAAATAACTCTTTCTACATTAGGATCTTGTTTCTAATCTTACATATGTTTAATAAAGTTTGAGTCATAATTAGAATCCTATAAACCTATCAATAAAAACATCTCATCCTATTTGAGTCAATTATTTTGGTCTTGAACTAGTCCAAAATCAAATCTACCCTTAATTGAAATAAGTCTCTTACGTAATTCTATCTCCTCATCAATTCCTAGAGATTGTCATAGCTCACTCAATTGAATCAAGTCTAAGTCATAAAAGTATAGATCACATCATATATTGGTCTATTTAATCTTGTCTTACCCCATCCAACATTTCATATCATCCAATCAAACATGAGATTAGACTAAAGAAAAAAATTGTCTAATTTTTTTCCATATATCCCATATTTATCCATCAATATTTCCTATAGATACCAAAATTACATCACACACACATGCATAACTCCCTATATTGAAACCTCCCTGAAGCCATTTTTTAATAAAAATAATTAGCCTCCCTAACCTATGCTTTTACCCCTCACACATTTAATTAATTTAAAATACTTAATTAAGTTAATTTAAAACCCCTTATGCCACCTTACATAGCCACCTAATCATAAGAATGATTCTCACCTAATGAGTCACCTTAGGACCTAGTCCCCTCACCCTAATTACCCAAGACTTATTCTCACTTCACAACTAAATTCCTAATCAACTACCTCATTCTTAATCTCTTATTTTTACCATTTTCTAATGTGTTCCACACTTGGCATGAGGAATAATAGAAAAAAGGCAAAAAATAGTAGGCCTTACCTATTCTAGGGCAACCGATGTTGGTCAACCCATGGCTGACATTGGTGAGATCATCAATGTTGGTGATATAAGCCAAACTTCATCCTAAAGTTTAGGTCAGTAGAAATCAATAAAATTCATTTCTTACTTACATTCAATCTCTAGGCATTCAAATTTTGACATCTCGGCTTATTGTCATCTTTTGTAAGTCAATCATGATCAAGAACTAAGCTCTTGAGGACCAAAAACACCCACTTGTTCTCTTTTTTTAGTCCATCAATTCAAACTATATAATAGAGACCATCAATCTGGAACTTATTGCTCAATCACCACTATAGCTAATTACATCACTTATTCTATAGGTCTTTTAGCCATTTATTATTCTATCACTTTATATCTACTATGTCTTGTTTTACACACCCTTGACTGAACCCCTATGAGGGAGGTACAAAGATTCTTTGCTTGTTTCCCCTTGACATGAAACACCAAACCTCTGACTAGATCTACCCAAACCATACTCTCTCTCATAACTCTCCCCAACCTCTTAGACCTGATCAAAACCACTTCTCAGACTTGGAAAAGCCTTCTACAAGCTTTTAAACAATTATTTCCCCTATCGAGATCAATAGTCTAACTTACATCAGTCACCTTCACCACTAACCTCAGTATTATAACTAATATATATCACTCCCCTACTGACATTGATGAGTGTGGATTCCCTAACCTCTTCAAAATCTACCCAAATAACTTCTAAAATACAAATAAGGTACACCACCTACACCCTATCACTCTATACTACACTCAGGTTGCAAATAAGGGTAATATTATCTCTCTTTCACTCTCTCTTTACCTTTATTTTTAGTTATTTATTACTCTTTTATCTCTCAAAAGTGCACCATCATCTCTAAGAAAGTTTCACACAACCTAGAACATGCATGTAATTTGGCAACCCACTCATTTATCTACTAACAAACATCTTGTGGTAGTGCTTTCTTACTTGCAGGTAGTCTTCCCCAGCCAAAGAAAAGTGCCCACAATGTCTAGATATGACACATAAACCAATCTGAGTTCATTCTAATCACTTATCCCTATCATTATTTTCTATTTTCCTTTAGACTTAAAACAGACAAATTTTAGAGAAACATTTCTATCACACCCGATGGGACCTGGAGTTTTCCTTGAGTTCATTTCTTGTTTTAAGTATTCATATAGGTTTATTATAGAGAAAAATTCATTTCTTTCACTTTCCTCTTTTCTTATCTCTTAAAAAAAAATCAACATTTTATTTTCTATTTAAATAACTATTAAACTAAAATTTTCTTTCTTTTCTCTTTTCCTTTAAAAGTAATTTATCATTTTCCTTACAAGTTCAAAGAATCTCTTCTTACTTCTTCTTGCATGCACATTAGGATAGTGAATTTCATTCTCTACTCCTATTTCATCTTTGTTTTCATTAAAATCTAAACATTTTAGATTTGTGTTTACAACTTACTTCATTTCATTGTTTGCTTGCTGCATATTAGCTCACCTAGTTAATTACAAGCATTTCGAATAAATTGTAGTGCACCTATGTTACACAACTAAATGACATTCATAAAAACAAACATCTAAACTCACCTGAGAAAAGGCCCATCAATATTTCATCTCCTGGTGGATCACATTACCCTACCCAGCAATCCTACTTAGATTTCACCACCAAGGGGAGAACCCACTCTATTTTTTGGTTGAGTATAAACTCTAGATAGAAGGTATATTTTGGCTAAGCAACCTGGCTTGGCTCTAGGTCCATGAAGTGTAGAGATCAAGCTCCCATAACAAGTCATGTACCTAATCTAACATATATTTACTCTTGAGCACCAATATTAACCTAAAACTAGCTCTATATTGCTTTCTAGTACCTTCAATAACCAAATTCTCTCTTCACTATTTGATTAAGGCATAAGCTAACATGAGACTAAAAATTAATCTCTAGGACTTAATAGTTACTGGTTATATGTTCTTTTTCTACTTTTCTATTGCCTTCTATTTTTTGGAGTTGGTAAGGACATTTTCCTATTGATTTACAAAATCAATACTATTTATAATACTTAGTTTGTATAACCTATTATCTCAGGTTTTATGAGTGCTCTTCTTGCTTACACATACCTATTGCATCCACCATTTTACCTAGTTTCAAATATTTATTTTCTAAAACTTTGGATTTTCTATCTCCTAGGATATCAGAATGATTGACATCAGTTAACTCTATTAGAATTAGTATATTTTACCTATCAAAATCATCTAATCCACCAACATTGACAAATATTTTCTATCAATATTGATTAAGCGACTGACATCAACAATTATGTAATTTTCATCCACTCAAAATAGCAAGCTAAAATAACCCACTTACTTACACTCAAACCTAGTTTTTAGTTATTCTATCACTAATATAGGGTAGTAAGACTATTTATACTTCCTCTTCCATGGAATTGATGTGAGCTCAGGGCAAAATTCTTGTTGATTAGGCAAGATATCAGCCACTTCCACCTTCCAATCTCACTTTTGATTCTGTCATGGAGAATACTTCAGATATAGAGCATACTCCTAGCCCCAATCAAATTCCAATTTTGACTAAGGGAGTTCAACATTTCTCTAAATTTCTTGATCATAATGTGGCAGCCCTTTATCACTACATTGCTATGAGCTGAACCCATAATCCTTTCTGTGATCCAATCTATGGTATGCCAACCTCTCTAGTGTAGACAAATTTAATTTTAGTTGCCTCTACTATTTTACCTATGGCTACCCAAACCACTACTTTGATGAGTAATCCAACTATAACCAATGTCCAAATTTTAGCATCACCTATTACCTAATCCCACCTAAACCCTGGTGTGACATCCCTACTTTCCCAACCATAACCAGTTCAGTCAAGTCTTACCCCATTTGAGAATTTAGTGGTACCTATTCTACCTACCCTCATGACTATAATTACCTAAGTTAAGAATCACCCTTCATCTAATATAACCATGCCAATAATCCAACTTGTAATAACAACAACCAACCAAATCACAGTCTCTACCCAAATGGGACAAGCCCCTTTTATTTCTATACCCCAGCGTATGACTAATTATCTTTATGTTACCCCAACACAAACTTAGAAAGCTATGTCATATGCTCCCTCTACTTCTTATTAGGTTCCCTATAATTTAGGAGGTATCCCCCAAACTAATCCTTCTCCAAACCTTATTAAGATGTTGATGGACAAGATGTCTAATCTAGAGACATCCATTTCTAGTTTAAAGAAGGTGTTATCTTATGATCAAATATGTAATGAACCCATCTATCATTTTGTGCCTATTTTCCCTCATCCAAGCCAATGGGAACTCCCTAAATTTACTCATTTCTAGAGTAAAGAGGACCCATAATATCACTTGCAATCATTTATACATGTTTATTATTTAATAGGGCATGATGATGCACTACTACTTCGCACTTTCCTTATGTGTCTTTTAGGTGCTGCTTTGGATTGGTATAGCTCTATAACTCAACACTACCTTTTATTGTTTACCAAACTCATACAAATATTTTTGAACCATTTCGCTATTAACATTTCTAAGAAGGTTTCTATAACAAACCTTTATTCAATCAAACAATTTGATGATGAGTCCATTGCAAAAATTTTGTCACTTACTGGAGAAGCTTGATCAATCAACTCTCTTTCTCCATACCAAAACCTAATCTTATTGAGATCTTCTCAAGGGCATGTGCTAAGCACATCTCATCCATAATCTGGGTATAAAATTTCTATACATTTGATGAGGCCTTTATAATGGCATAAAAACTCGAGGTTCACACTATAAATGAAGGCAAAGTCAAGTTGTGGAATAAAAATCCTAATTCCAAATCAAATGACTCCTCCTCCTCTAAAACTTATCCTTCTAAAAAAGAATATAAATGTTATGCCAACATGGTGGTCATTAAGTTAGCTTCTTCCACAACCAAAAACCAATCAAATTCCTCAACTTCCAAAAATTTGACCAAGCAATTCCAACAATGGTATGAATAAAGACAATACACTTTCATTGGGGAGTCATACACATCTATTTTGGAAAAACTATTACAATAATGTTTCATAACCCTTCCTTAGATAGAAACTCTTATACAGCTCAACCCTTCCAATCCTATCCTAACTTGGTATAAGGAAGATGAGTTTTACAGTTACCATCAAGTTAAAGGACACAATTTAATAGCTATAAGACATTCAAGAACATTGTTCAGGACATGCTTGATAGAGGTGATCTCATCTTAGACAATCCTAATGTGCCCCCTAATCATCGTATGGATGTTTTCAAACACCCTCTTCCTAACCATTCACCCAACCAAAATAACATTCAAATGACTAACTTAGGTGATTATAATATCCATATGGTTCTTTCCTTTACCTCGATTTCAACCTCCCCCTAAATAGGAGGCACCCATTTTATCAACTCCTCCCCAATAGTCAATGGAATTTATTTTTCCCATTCTCACTACCCAAGTAGAATAGCCCATTTCTCCCTTTCCACTCCTTTGTGAGGAAGAGCCTCCTTTACCCCTTATTTTGCCACCAGAGGAGCCTATAATGCCAATTCCATTTGCACCAATATTACCTATCCTCTTACCACTTGAAGACCACACCTTACCCATTCCTCAATCACATGTTGAAGGGAAAATTATTCCTATGTTATACCCTCTTTAGGAACCTTCTTCACCTACCTCTCCTCCACCTATAGAGAGTAGTACCCCATCTACTCCACCTTTACACTTAGAGGAGTCAGTATTATCTACTCCCATGATAGATGAGAGACCTATTGTGCCTACTCTAACTATACCACTCTTACCCCTTCTTGTACCTATGGAGGATCATAATTTACCTATTCCTCATCCACATGTTGAGGGAGAAATAATACCTATGCTTTACCCCTTAAGGAACCCTCTTCACCTACCTCTCCCCCACCTATGGATGATAATGCCTTTTCTCCTATCTCTGCCAAAGAAGACCCTGTTGCTGTTCTTTCTCATCTTTGGCTTGAAGCAACATAAATAAAAAATTTCCCTCTTTCTCAAACACCTAATCTTTCCTAAGATGTGACCATAAGGTCTATGTCAACTTCATCTAAACTCTTCTAGTGTTTGGTGAAAAGTCTAGAATTTCTTGAGTCCCCAAAGTTGGATCACGTGGTATTTTAGAACTAGCTTAAAAATATTTATCCAACACAATAGATCTCACCCTTTTATTCCAACCATCTCACTAACCTTTACACCACGGTCTTTGACAAATCTAGAGCTTCTTTACTAAAATTGCCTGAAGTTTAGCCATCTATGTTAGAACCCTCACCCTCATAGCAATCTACCACATTAAAGTAGATCAAACCCTTATATGTATGCCCTGTGTCTAATTTAATTCATCCATAGGTGAAATTAGATTTAACTCCTCAACCACAAGCTAGAGTTTCATGGCCTAAATCATAGAAAAATGTTAAGCTTCCTAGATCTCACCAATTCCTTCTCCAACCCTCAACTTTACCATCTATTTTGGGACCATGCCCCTCTATTATATTTATAATATTATCAACCCAAGAAAAACAAAAGGCTAAGATACCTCCAATCTTGCCTTTAACATCTAATATGCCTTTCATACCTAACACTAATTTAGTGTCATCAAAACATGTAACTTCATCACCAACAAACAAGGCACAATGAAAAATTGCTCCCATGACTCCTAAACAAATAAAGGTGTCCACTCCTATTATCACAACAAGTGGAAGCCCACTTGTAGGCTCTCAGAGCTTTTTCCTATGTCAATTATTGCAATATTTCATAGTAAATCTTCCTCCCATTAAGCCTTATAGTCCTCTTGGAATGAATCCATCTTGGTTCAATGATACACAAGTGTGTCTATATCATCATTCACTTGGACATAATACTGAGAGTTGTAAATCCCTCACAACAGTCATTCAACAACACTTTGATGTCGACACTCTCTTCGATGATACTCTTGTTAACCTTCCTATTATTCCAACTTTGTCATCCATAGTGCCTCCTACTATTCCACCTAAATTCAAACCTAAATATGTGGTCATAACCCCTTTACCACCTCCTTCACCTACATTTCAGATCAACATAGTTAATGTGGACACACAGTCACAAAACAAAAAAGATAAAGCTAAGGAAAAGGTCATTTCTCCTTGGGCTCATCCCTTCACCAAATACGCTCCTCCTAATCCTAATAATTCCATCTTTGGCATTCCTAAAATAACCTCTTTAGACATTATTCAAATTTTAATGGCGAAATAAATTCACCAAACTCTTATGAAAATGTCTTTGTATGAGTTAATCCAAAACTAATCCCAACACCATAAATATTTCATTAGTGCCTTGCAAGAGATTGAGGTACATCTTAATAATATTCAACCTCTTTCAACTTTGATTATCTCCCTTACTTCCATCTCCTTGATTTCTTTTAGTGATTTGGAAATTCCACTTCAACATATTGAAGATCAGGATTGTGCCCTTTTTATTACCACATATATTGATAAAAATCATGTCAAGAGAGTCATGATTTATTGGGGAACTAGTATTAATATTATTTAAATCCATACCTACAAACAACTAGCCATTCTTGATAATTACATGTCCCAAACTGATGCGGTACTTTGATCCTGTAATGATACCACAACTACTATGGTGGGAATTGTTATCTTACATATCTATGTAGGTCCTCACACTATTCCCAAGCTCTTATATATTGTGGAAGGAGAGTTATAATATAACATACTACTTGGATGACCTTGGACACATGATATGGCATGTGTACCCTCAACTTTGCACCACTATGTCTAGTTTGAGCATGATGGACAAGTGTATGTTGTACTTGTCGACCCACCTCCATTTAAAACATGAAACATGAGTTATAGTCCCAATTATTTTCTAATTCCATTTAAAAAATCATCCTCCTTTCATGATACTTATAAATCTTCCACAATCTCCACTCCCTTGATTACACAGATAAGGACAACACAAATTCCTGACAAAGATCCTATGGAGGAGACCTTTGAATGTTTGTCACTTGGTGAATATTGTTTGTTAATGCTTGACATGTTCTATACCCTATAAGAGTATATAAAGCTTCACATACACCCAAATTATGATCCTCACATTGGGATGGTTATCCCTTATGGAACCCCTAACCTTCAAACCAATTTCACATATGGGGGAGTTGATCAAGGTCCCACTATTAACAATCTATCTTCTTCACCAAAACCATTTACCTATCACTTCTCTTTCCTAAGCAACCCTAGATTCATCCACACCTATCTATATAGGTGTGTCTAGAAAGGATTTTGTTTGGGTCATTATGAATAAGGTGTCCATATTCCTATTGAATATCCCACTAGCCAAACCATTGAAAATGCTAAAAGAGGCATGCAGTGGGATATGATGAACCAAATCAACACATTAAAACTTATGATGAACCAATTTTTGAAGAACTAGTCTCTCTTTCTCCACCATCACCTACCAAATCAAAGTTATCTATACCTCCTAATTTTTTTTCAATAAATGCCATCCATTTAGGGCCTCTCACCTATTTTCATGGTAAGCAAACAAGGTCCCTTCCTCTCATTCATCTTGAAATAATTAATGAAGACTCTCCCACTATTAACACTATCCAATGTCAATATGATGATGTAATTATCAACTACATGGGTGTGGATGATTCTTATATCTAACAATAACTCCCATCCAAAACACAAGATATGTTTAATGAATCAACCATTGACATCAATTTATCCTCTCATGATATCCCTTACATCCTCAAGATTGGCCAATCTTTAGATTCCTTTGAACAAGTTGATTGTGCCACATTTCTTAATGACCATATCAAAGCCTTTACTTGGTATTATAATGACATGCCTGGTATTGACCCTTCTATCATCACCCATAATATTGTCACCAATTGAGATGCTAAACCTGTTAAGTAAAAGCTTCACAAGATGCATCCTTGTATTGCTCTCCTTGTCAAATAAGAGCTCTAATGCCTCCTTTATTTTAACTTTATCCAACCCATAGACTACCCACAATGGATTTCCAATATAGTTCTATCATGAAGGTGACTATAGGAATCTATATTTCTACCGACTATCATGATTTAAACCTTGCTTGTCTAAAAGGTGACTTCCCATTGCCAAATATCAACCAACTTATTGATCTAACAACCAACCACGAGATGTTATCCCTTATGGAAGGGTTCTCTAGATATGATCAAATCTTGGTTTCTCCTAAATATCAACATAAGATAACCTTCATTACCCTATGGGAAAATTTTTGCTATCATGTCATGCCTTTTGGCCTAAAGAATGCTAGTGCCACCTATCAATTCACTATGACTTACATTTTACATGATCTCTTACACAAAATTATGGAAGATTACGTAGATGACTTACTTGACAAGTCTAAACTTTTCCAAGACCATCTAAAAATTATCAAAACCATATTTACTCATCTCCTCCAATATAACGTTTGACTAAACCCAAAGAAATGTGTCTTTGGTGTTATTTTTGGTAAACTTTTAGGTTTTATCATTTATCTCCATGGTATTGAAGTCGATCCTACTAAGGTTAGAACAATCCTAGAGATGTCTCCACCTACTAATATCAAACAAATCCATAACCTATAAAGAAATCTTTAGTCAATTCACTACTTCATTTCCCAGTTGTCAAATCATTGCCAACCCTTTCACCATCTCCACAAAAAGGATGTCTCCTTCCATTGGAATATATATTTCCAAGAAGATTTTGATGCACTTAAACAATATCTCCTTTCCCCACTAGTTCTTATTCTACCTAAATAAAATCAGACTTTCTACCTATACATCTCCATAATAGATCATTCTCTATGTGCTATGATTGCACACCAAAATGAACAACATTGAGAGCAGGCGGTTTACTACATAAGCCAAACACTTATCGATTATGAGACTTTATATACCCATAATAAAAAAATTTGCCTGCCGTTGGTCTTTTCAACCACCAAGCTTTTCCATTATCTCCTAAATCACAAAACCTATGTGGTCACCCATACTAATCCCCTCAAATACATGCATTCCAAACTACATCACAACCAATGTGTAGCTCGGTGGCTCATGCTCCTTGTTGAATTTAATTTGGAGTTTATTCAACAAAATTCTATCAAATGGAAAACAATCGATGACTAATTAGCTACCACCCCTTTACTTGACAACCAACCATCCAGCCTCAAATTTCCTAATGAATTTATCACAATGCTCTCCATCGATGACATCTATTATCAAATGATGATGTTCTTTAATGGGTC
>JARHVA010000067.1:3070000-3100000 GCA_037957365.1 Torreya grandis | reverse complement strand
ACTACATTAATCTAAGGCCCTAAATTAGGCTATGTAAGTAACACTCAATCGACATAGGGTCTTCTAAGGATAGCTCAACCATATACCCACCTAACTAACTACTCTACTCATTTCTCTCTATCGTAGGCTTCACTACCTCTCTCATTCTCTCTCTACCCTAGGATTTACTTCCTCTTCTCTCTCCACCCTAGGCCTAACTACCTATCATAACTCTAGGCCTCATGGCCTATATTCCTAACCCTTGACATTATGCCTTGTCTTTTAAGCCCTAGGCCTTTTGACCCATCTCAACCTACATTTTTTCCCATTTCTACTAACACACCTTTTAATCATACATTATATCTTTTTTCTAGGCTTTGGGAGAACTACATTGACCTGAGGCCCTAAATTAGGCTATGTAGGTAGCACTTAATGGACACAGGGTCTTCTAAGGCTAGCTTAGCCATTAGGTCAATTGACTACTTCCACTAGGGATCCAAATTGACCTTTTCTCCTATTTTTATATATATTCATAGTCATCAACATTGGCATTAATGCTAACATCAACACATTTTATAGGCCTAAGTATCAGTTGACATTGATAGACACCTGCTGACCTCAGTGCCATATCAACTGACATCAATGGACTCACCAACATCAGTGACTAGTTTATCCATTGGACCATCCAAAAATTACAATTTTAACCTAACAAAACCTACCCCAAATTTCTGCCTAACTTATCCTAAAACTACTCTACCTTATTTCCTACCCCTCTACTAACATTTTCTATTTCCCACCTCTAAATTATCCTACATAATCAAAATGACCAAATCAAGCTTATCATCAAGGATCTTACCTCATCTCTCCATCTCCTCTAGGCTGGCACAACTAGCTCTTGTAGTGGTGTGCCTTCTGCTGGGTTCCCTCCTTACTTTCCCATCTTGGTCACTCTCACAGGGCTATTTTGTCTCTAATCATAAGTTTTAAATGAATTTGGTTGGTCACCAAACCCTCTTTTTATTGAGTTTAGTTGACCACCAATGTCGACATGTTTGACATAATCCACTAATGTTGATGCTTATGGCTGCTAACATTAGTAACATTACCCTAATACGCTGACATCAACATTATTTAATACTGACATCAACACCATATAATTAATCCTTTCATCATCAACCCAAACTTTTTTGACTTTACCCATCATTGGGGCAATTTAGAGATCACATATATCTCCTTAACCATAACCACTAACTTCAAGATCACATATATCTCCGAACCCTAACAATCACAATTAGACATCACTTAAATCTCCACTCACAATGACTTTGCTTGGAAATCATGACTATCTCCTCACTCATTGACCCTTTTTCACAACCCTTACATCACTTGTTTAGACCATTTATGCTATTTTTATATACTTGGTTATTATACACTTACATTTATTTTAGGTTTTTTGGATGGATAACATGCTCATCCTATCACTTGCAACATTTTTGTGTTTTCTAGAGGCACTTCCTACATGGGATACTTGAGACACATAGACCATTAGAGCTACAACTTTGATTATTTTGACCTTCTTGGTTATCACTTATAAGTTATGCTTTCGTTACTTCTATTTGAGTCCTCCTCAACCTTTCCAATTCCTTACTTTATTGACTATATCTCATTGTAGTATACACATATGATGCAATACTCAATTATCCACTACTCACCTAATTACCTTTTTATCCAACTAATACCCGATTCTGATTTCTCCTCCATCAATTCCTATTTTGAGGAGGGATACCTCATCCAATACTTGGAACATCTAACTCTTATTTTTGTCTTGCAAACTTGTTAGTGTAAATTACAAGACAAAAATGAGCAAATGTAGATACCAAAATTATGTCACATACATATGCATAACTCCCTGTGTCAAAACCCCCCTTAAGCCCATTTTTTAATAAAAAATTAGCCTCCCTAACCTATGATTTTACTCCTCACACATTTAATTAGTTTAAAATACTTAATTACATTGATTAAAAACCCTTTATGCCACCTTACTTGGCCACCTCATCCTAAGATTGATTCTCACCTGATGAATCACCTCAGGACTTGGTCCCCTCATCCTAACTACCCAATACTTTTCTCACTTCAAAACTGAATTCCTAATCAACTCCCACCTTCCTAACCTCTTATTTTTTCCATTTTTTAATGGGTGCCACGCTTGGCATGTGAAACAATAAAAAATAGGCCAAAAATAGTAAGCTTTACATATTTTAGGGTTGCTGACATCAATCAACCCATGGCTGACATCAGTGTAATCACTAACATTGGTGATATAAGCCAAACTCCAACCTAAATTTTAGGTCAATAGAAATCAAGAAAATATATTTCTTACTTGCATTCAAGCTCTGGGAATTCAACTTTATATCTACTCTTGAGGAACTAAGCTCTTGAGGACCAATAACATCTACTTGTTTTCTCTATTCTGGGCATCAATTCACAATATTTGATAGGAACCAATAATCTGACACTTATCATTTAGTCACCACTATATCTATGTACATCACTTATTCTATAGGTCTTTTAAGCATTTACTTTACTATCACTTTATATATATTATGCCTTGTTTTACACACCCCTGACCAAACCCCCATGAGGGAGTTACAAAGCTTCTTTGCTTGTTTTCCCTTGACCTAACGCACCAAACCTCTTACTATATCTACCCAAACCATACTCTCTCTCTCTCTCTCATAACTCTCCCCAACCTCCCAAACCTAATCAAAACCACTTCCTAGACTTGAAAAAGCCTTCTACAAGCTCATAGAAAATTATTATCAATACTGAGTTCAACAGTCTAATCAATATCGATTACCTTCACCATCAACCTTGATAGTATAACCGATATCAGTCACTCCCCTACTGATTTTGGTGACTATAGATTCCCTAGCCTATTTAAAACCTACCCAAACAACTTCTAAAATACAAACAAGATACACCACCTGCACCTTGTCACTCTCTATTGCACTCAGGTTGTGAATAATGGTAATATTATCTCACTTTCAGTCTCTCTTTACCTTTTTTTTGTTATTTATTACTCTTTTGTCTCTCAAAAGTGGACTATCATCTCTAAGTAAGTTTCACACTTCTTGGAACAAGAGTGTAGCTTAGCAGACCACTCATTTATCTACTAAAAAACATCTTGTGGTAGTGCTTTCTTACTTGTAGGTAGTCAACCCTAACCAAAGAGGAGTTCTCACAACATCTGGATATGATGCAAAAACCAATCTAGGTTCATTCTAATCACTTATCCCTATCATTCTTTTCTATTTTCCTTTGGACTTGAAATAGACAAATTTTAGAGAAACATTTTTGGCACACCCGATGGGACACTAGAGTTTTCCTTGGGTTCATTTCTTGTTTTAAACATTCATATAAGTTAATTATAGAGAAAAATTCATTTTTGCACTTTTATCTTCTCTTCTCTCTTAATACAAAAAAGAAATCAACATTTCTTTTTGTTTAAAAAACTATTAAACTAAAATTTTCTTTCTTTTCTCTTTGCCTTTACAAGTAATTTATCATTTTCCTTACAAGTTTAAAGAATCTCTTTTTAATTCTTCTTTTATGCATATTAGGATAGTGCATTTCATTCTCTACTCCTATTTCATCTTTGTTTTCATTTGAATCTAGACATTTTAGATTTGGGTTTAAAACTTACTGCATTTCATTGTTTGATTATTGCATATTAGTTCACCTAGTTAATTACAAGCATTTTGAATAAATTTTAGTTCACCTATGTTACACATCCAAATCACATTCACAAACGCAAACATCTAAACTCTTGAGAAAATGCCCATCAAGATTTCAACACTTGGTAGATCACCTTACCCTACCTGGCTATCCTACTTGGATCTCACCACTAAGGGAAAAACCCACTCCATTTTTTGGCAGAGTATAAACTCTAGACAGAAGGTATATTTTGGCTAAGTGGCATGGCTTGGCTCCAAGTCTATGAAGTGCAGAGAACAAGCTATTATAACAAGCCTCGTACTTGGTCTAACATATATTTCTTCTTGATCACCAAAATTAACCTAAAACTAGCTCTAGATTGCTTTATAGTACCTTCGATAACCAAATTATCTCTTCACTATTTTATTAAGGCATAAGCAAACACAAGACTAAAAATTTATCTTTAGGACTTAATAGCTATTAGCTATGTGTTCTTTTTTTTCTTTTTTGTTGCCTTTTGTTTTTTGGATTTGGTAAGGATGTTTTCCTATTGATTTACAAAATCAATACTATTTCTAATACTCAGTTTGTAGAGCCTATTATCTCATGTTTTCTAAGTGCTGTTCTTGATTACACAAACCTCTTACATCCACCATTTTACCTAGTTTCAACTTTTGGTTTTTTAAAACTTTAGATTTTCTATCTCTTAGGATATCACAATGATCAACATCAATTAACTCTATCAGCATCAACATCTTTTACCAAATGATATCGATTAATCCACTAACATTGGTAAACATTTTGTACTAACATCAGTCAAGTGACTGACGTTGGTGACTATGTAATTTTCATCTACTCAAAATAATAAGCTAAAATAACCTACTTATTTGCACTCAAACTTGGTTTTTCCTTATTCTATCACTAATATAGGGTAGTAAGACTATTTATATTTTCTCTTACATGGTATTAACACGAGCTCAAGACAAAATTATTATCAATTACGTAAGTTGGAAACCACTTCCACCTTACCCTCTCATTTGTAATTCTATCATGGATCATCCTTTAGATATAGATAATACTCCCAACCCCAGCAAAATTCCTTTTACTCCTAAGGGAGATCAAGATTTTTCTAAATTTCTTGTTCACAATGTGGTAGCCTCTTAGCATTACCTTGCTATGAGCTAAACCCATAATTCTTTGGGTGACCCAATCTATGGTATGCCAATCTCTCTAATGGAGACAACTTCAGTTTCAACTACCTCCACTATTTTCCCCATGGATACCTAAACCACCACTTCAATGAGTAATATAACTATCAGTAATTTATAAATTTTAGCATCACCTATTTCCCAATCCCCATCTAAACCCTAATATGACTTCCCTACTTTCCCAACCACAACCAATTCAGTCAAGTCTTACCCCATTTTAAAATTTAGTGGTACCTATTCTGTCTACCCTCATGCTTATAATTACCTAAATTATGACTCACCCTCCATACAATCTAACCATACCAATAATCCAACCTACAATAACAACAACTAACCAAATCATAGTCTCTAACCCAATGGGACAATCCCCTTTTCTTTTTATACTCTAGCCTATGACTAGTTATCTTTATGTTGACCCAACACAATCTCATCAAGCTATGTGATATGCTCCCTCTGCTTCTTATTAGGTTCCCTATAATTTAGGAGGTATCTCCCAAAATAATCCTCTTCTAGACCTTATTAAGATGCTGATGGAAAAGATGTCTAATCTAGAGACCCCCATTCTTGGTTCAAAGAATGTGTTATCTTATGATCAGATATGCAATGAACCCATCCATCCTTCTGTGCCTATTCACCCTTATCAAAGCCAATGGTAACACCCTAAATTAACTCATTTCTAGAGTAAATATGACCCATAACAACACTTGAAATCATTTAGACATGCTTGTTATTTAATAGGGCATGATGATGTGTTACTACTTCACACTTTCCCTATGTTTATTTTAGGTGCTGCCTTGGATTGGTATAGCTCTATACCTCAACACTCCCTTTTCTCATTTACCCAACTTGCACAAATATTCCTAGATAATTTCTCTATTAAAATTTCTAAGAAGGTTTCTATAACAAACAATTATTCTATTAGACAATTTGATGACAAGTCTACTGTAGATTTTTTCACTCACTAGAGAAGTTTAATCAATCAACTCTCCTCGTTACCCCAACCTAAGCTTATTGAGTTCTTCTTAAGGGCATGTGCTAAGCACATCTCTTCCACACTCTAGGTATAATTTTTTTTTACATTTTATGAGGCCATTATAATGGCACATAAACTCGATGTTCATGCTATAGATGAAGACAAATTCAAGTTACGTAGCAAGAATCCTAATTCCAAATCAAATGAATCCTCCTCTATAACATCTCTTTATAACCAAAAAGCTAAAGGTTACACCAATGCATTAGTCATTAAGTTAGCGTCTTCCATAACCAAAAACCAATTGAATTCCTAAACTTCCTAAAATCTAACCAAGCAATTCCAACAATAGTATGAATAAAGACATTGCACTCCCATTGGGGAGTCATACAATCCATTTTGAGAAAACTATAATAATGTGTCATAACCCTTCCTTAGATCAAACCTCCTATATATTTTGACCCTTCCCATCCTATCCCAAATTGGTATAAGGAAGATAAGTTTTGTGGTTACCATCAAGTTAAAGGCCATTATTATAATAGCTATAATACATTCACAAACATTGTTCAAAACATGCTTGATAGAGGTGATCTCATCGTAGACAATCCTAATGCACCCCATAATCAAGGTATGGATGTGTTCAAACATAATTTTCCTAACCATTCAGCTAAACAAAATAGCATTCAAATGACTGATTAGGTGATCATAATATCCATACAGTTAATATGGTCTTTCCTTTACCTCTAGTTCAACCTCTCCCTCAACAGGAGGTACCCATTTTATCAACTCCTCCCCCATATTCCCATTCTTCCTCCCAAGGTAGAAGAGCCTATTTTTCCCACTCCACTCCCTCATGAGGAATATCTTAATTTACCACTTCTTTTTCCACCAGAGGATCCTATAATGCCAATTCCTTTTGCACCAATATTACCTATCCTCTGACCACTTGAAGACCACACCTTACCCATTCCTCAATCATATGTTGAAGGGAATATCATTCCTATGTTATACCCTCTTAAGGAACCTTCTTCACCTACCTCTCCACCTATAAAGAGTATTACCCCATCCACTCCACCTTTTCACTTAGAGGAGTCAGTATTATCTACTCCCATGATAGATGAGAGACGTATTATGCCTACTCCAACTGTACCACTCTTACCCCTTCTCTTACCTATTAAGGATCATAATTTACATATTCCTCACCCACATGTTGAGGGATAAATAATACCTTTGTTTTACCCCCTTGAGGAACCCTCTTCACCTACATCTCCTCTACCTATGGAAGATAATGCCTCTTCTCCTATCTCTACCAAAGAAGACCCTATTGTGGTTCCTTCTCATCTTTGGCCTAAATTAGTAGAGACCAAAAATTTCCCTCTTTCCCAAACACCTCAGCCTTCTAAAGATGTGATGGTAAGGCCTACATCAACTTCATCTAAACCCTTCTCACATTTGGTGAAAAGTCTAGAATTTCTTGACTCAATGAAGTTAGATCATGCAACATTTTAGGACTGGATTAAAACTCCTTATCTAACACAATGAATTTCACCCTTTACTTTCAACCCTCTCACTACACTTTACCCCAAGGTCTTTGACAAAGCTATATATTATTCACCAAAATCACTTGAAGTTTAGCCATCTATGTCGGAACCCTCACCCTCACAGGAATCTACAATATTAAAGTAGATCAGACCCATAAGCATACACCCAATCTCTAATTTAATTCATCCACAAGTGAAATTAGATTTAACTCCTCAACTACAAGATAGAGTTTCATGGCCTAAATTACAAAAAAAAATTAAGCTTCCTAGATCTCATTGATCCCTTCTACAACCCTCAACTTTATAGTCCATTTTGGGACCACACCCCTCTACTATAGTTGGAATATTGCTGACCCAAAAAAAAAAAAAAGGTTAAGTTACTTCCACTCCTACCTTTTCCATCTAGTTAGCCTTCCATACCTAACACTATGAAGGTGTCAGCAAAACATGTAACTCCACCACCACCAAACAAGGCACAATGTAAAATTGCTTCAATTACTCCTAAACAAATGAAGGTAAACTCTCAAAGATTTTTCCTACATCAGTTATTGCAATATTTCATAATAAATCTTCATTCCATTAATCCTTATAGTCCTCTTGGAATGAAGTCATCTTGGATTGATGATACACAAGTGTGTTTATATCATCATTCACCGAGACATGATACTAAGAGTTGTAAAGAATTCATAGTAGTCATTTGACAACACTTTGATGTTGACACTCTCTTCAATTATACTCCTATTAACATTCCTATTATTATACCTTTGGCATCCATTGTGCTTCCCACTATTCCACCTAAATCTAAACCTAAAGATGTGGTCGTAACCCCTTTACCACCTCCTTCACCTATATTTTAGATCAACATAGTTAATGTGGCCATATGGTCACAAAACCAAAAAGATAAAGCTAAGGAAAATGTCATTTCTCATTGGGTTCATCCCTTCACCAAAGACACTCCTCTTAATCCTAAGGTTTCCATCTTGGGTATTCCTAAAACAACCTCTTTATATGTTCTTCAAAGCTCAATGGTGAAATAGCTTCACCAAAATCTTATGAAAATGTCTTTATATGAGTTAATCCAAAACTCATCCCAACATCGACAAGCTTTGACTAGTGCCTTACAAGTGATTGAGGTACAACCTGATGATCCTCAACCTCTTGTAGCTTTGGTTAGCTCCCTTAATTCCATCTCCCTAATTTTTTCCAATGATTCAAAAAATCCACTTCAACACCCTAAATATTATGATTCTACCCTTTTAATTACCACATTTATTGATCAAACTCTTGTTAAGAGAGTCATGATCTATGGGGGAGCTAGTATTAATATTATTTCCATCCATACCTAAAAAATAGTTAGCCCTTCTCAATAATTACATGTCTCAAACAGATGTAGTACTCTACTCCTTTAATGATACCACAACTACTATGGCGGGCACTATTGTCTTATACATCTATGTAGGTCCTTGAACTATCTCCAAGCTCTTCTATGTTGTGGAAGGAGAGCTCCAATATAACATACTAGTTGGATGACCTTGGATACATGCTATGGCATGTCTACCCTCAACTTTTCACCGTTGTGTCAAGTTTGAGCATGATGGACAAGTGTATGTTGTACCTATTAAACCACCTCTATTTAAAACATGCAACATGACTTATAGTCCCAATGATATTCTCATTCCATTTAAAACATCATCTTCACCACATGATAATTTTGAAGCTTCTGCAATCTCTACTCCCCTAGTCACACAAATACTAACAACACAAATTCTTGATAAAGATCCCATGGAGGAGACTTTTCAACATTTGTCACTCGGTGAATATCATTTTTTAACACTTGACATGTTATATACCCTGTAAGAATATGTAAAGCTTCACATGCACCCAAATTATGATCCTCACATTGGGATGATCATCCCTTATAGACTCCCTAACCTTAAAACCAATTTCACATATGGGAGAATTGATCAGGGTCTGATGTTAGCAATCAATCTTCTTCGACATAACCATTTACCTATGACTTCTTTTTCCTAAGCAACCCTAGATTCACTCACACCTATCTATATACGTGTTCCTAGAAAGGATTTGGTTTGGGTCATTTTGAACAAGGTGCCCATCTGCCTATTGAATATCCCACTAGCCAAACCATTGAAAATGCTAAAAAGAGGCATGGAGTGGGATATGATGAACCAAATAAACTCATTAAAACTTCCCATAAACCAATTATTGAATAACTAGTCTCCCCTTCTCCACCTTCTTTTCCACCAACACCTACCAAATTAGAGGTATATATACCTCCTAATTTTTTTTCCAAGGTCCCTTCCTCTCTCGTTCATCCTAAAATAAACAAGGTCCCTTCCTATCATCATGGTAAGTAAACAAGGTCCCTTTCTCTCTCATTCATCCTAAAATAATTGATAAAGACTCTACAACTATTAACATTATCTAATGTCAAGATGATAATGTAATTCTCACCTAAATGGGTATGGATGATTCCTCTATCTAATAGTCACTCACATCCAAAACATAAACTATGTTAAATGAATCAACCATTGATATCAATCTATCCTCTCATAATAGCCCTCGCATCCTCGAGATTAGCCAATATTTGGATTATTCTAAACAAGATAACTATGCCACATTTGTTAATAACCATAACAAAGCCTTCACTTGGTCTTATAATGACATGCTTGGTATTGACCCTTCTATCATCACCCATAATATTGTCATCAATCAAGATGCTAAACCTATTAAGTAGAAGCTTCGTAAGATGCATCTTTGTATTACTCTCCTTATCCAAGTAAGAGCTCCAATGCCTACTTTTTGTTAACTTTATCCAACCCATAAACTATTTGCAATGGATTTCTAATATAGTTCTTGTCATGAAGGTGACTGGAGGAATTTATATTTGCTCTGACTATCATGATTTAAACCTTGCTTTTCCAAATGATGACTTGCCATTGCCAAGTATCAACCAAATTTTTGATCTAACAATCAGCCATGAGATGTTATTCCTTATGTAAGGGTTTTATAGTTATAATCAAATCCTAGTTGCTCTTGAAGATCAGCACAAGGCAAGCTTCATTTCCCCATGGGGAACTTTTTTCTATCGAGTCATGCCTTTTGGCCTAAATAACCCTGATGCCACCTATCAATGCATTATGACTTACATTTTCCATGATCTCTTATACAAAATTATGGAAGATTACATGGGTGACTTACTTGGCAAGTCTAAAAATCACCAAGACCATTTGATGATTGTCAAAACCATATTTACTCGTATCTTCTAATATAATGTTTGACTAAACCCAAAGAAATGTGTCTTTGGTGTTTTTTATGGTAAACTTTTAGGTTTTATCATTTCTCTCCATGGTATTAAAGTTAATCCTACTAAGGTTAGAGTAATCCTAGATATGCCTCCACCTACTAATATCAAATAACTCTGTAACTTATAGGGAAAACTTTACTTGATTCACTACTTCATTTCCCAGTTGTCAGATCATTGCCAATGCTTTCACTATCTCATCAAAAAGGATGTCTCCTTCCATTAGAATAGATATTGCTAGGAAGATTTTGATGCACTTAAATAATATCTCCATTCCCCACCAATTCTTATTCCACCTAAATAAAATCATCTTTTCTACTTATACATCTCCATAATAAATAAATATCTAGTTTCTATGATTGCACATCAAGATGACTGACATTGAGAGTAGGTGGTTTACTACATAAGCTGCACACTTATTGATTATGAGACTCGATATACCCATATCAAAAAACTTTTCCTTGCATTGGTCTTTTACACCTCCAAGCTTTGCCATTATCTCCTAAATCACAAAACCTATGTGGTCACCCATATTGATCCCCTTAAATACATGCATTCCAAATCATATCACAACCAACATGTAGCTTGGTGGCTCATGTTCCTTACTAAATTTGACATGGAATTTATTCAAAAAAGTCTATCAAAGGGAAAATAATCACTGACTAGTTAGCTGCTATTCCTTTACTTGACATCCAACCTTCCAACCTCAAATTTCTTGATGAATCCAGCACAACGCTCTCCACTGATGATAGCTATTATCAAATGATGATTTTATTCAATGGTTATAAATTTCAACATGATGGGGGTTTGGGTGTCATTCTTATTCCTCTAGATGGTGAACATATGCCTTTATCATTTAAGCTATATTTTGAATGCACTAACAATATAGCCAAGTATGAGTCTTTGATTTTAGGACTTCAGATAGGTTTCTTTTTGGGCATCAAATCCATAACCATTTTTGGTGATTCTCAACTAGTGGTTAACTAGGTTAATGGTTCCTACCTATGTAAAGATTAAATTTTGTAGTGGTATAAACATCATTTATATAGGCTATTGGGATCATATGACACTTATATCTTAAAAACTACTCCTTGATCTATAAATTAGTTTTCTAACATGATGGATTTACTTAATTCACACATACCCTCTTCATCTTCTTCCTAAAGAATATATGTTATCATCCATCACTTAACATTACCCTTCTATGTATCAACTAACATCCTCTTTGTCAAAAATTTAGCAACCAACCCATACGAATTATGGTACAAGCAACTCATGAATTACCTTTCCTTCTCTATCACCCCTTCTGATCTCTCCAATAATAGGAAACACATCTTCATAGAATATGCCATTCATTATACTATTCTAGGTGGACTTCTCTACAAGAGAGGTTTTTATGGTTTCCTTCTTAGATGCCTCACTAGTCTTGAGACTCCCTTCACCATTAAAGAATTTCATGACAAGATTTTTGGTGGTAATTTTAATGGTCATGAAATTAGTAAGCGTATCCTTTGACTTGGCTATTATTGGTCTAAACTTCATCAAGAATGTGCCGATTAGGTTTAGTGTTACTTCAAGTGTCAAATAACATGTTGTCCTCCTTCACACTCAAAGTCAATAATTACAAGTCACCAAAGACTTTTGGCCCTTCTCCCAATGGGGCTTATATCTAATTGTAGAGATTAACTCTTATTCATCCCTCTATCATTGTTATATGATCATTTCCACTAAATACTTCACCAAGTGGGTCAAGGCCATCCCTTTCATCTCCACTAAAGTTGACAAAATTATTGACTTTATCAACCATCACATCATCTATCACTTTAGTGTCCCTCATAAAATTATAATAGCTAAAAATAGATATTTCAAAAATAAGACTATTAAAAGTCTTTGTGATACATTTGGAATCAAATTAAGCTTCTCATCACCATATTATCCACAAGCAAATGGATAGGCAAAAGCTTATAACAAAATATTGACCAAAATTCTCAAGAATGTAGTCAACAGTATGGGTAAGGATTGGCACACACACATTCCTTTTGCTTTATGGGATTACCATACTAGTATTCAAACCCCTATGGGTGCTACACCTTTTTCCTTGTTATGTGGGATGGAGGCTATTTTACCTCTTCAAGTCTAGATTCCTTCTCTTCACATTTCTATACAAGACATACTTACTAACAATTACTTTCTCTAAGAACGTTTCACTCAACTTGAATTGTTTGATGAGTGTTGTCTCAAAGCCCTCAATACCTCCAAATATACCAAGAGTGTATCAAATGTACTTATAATAAAAACCTCAAAGAGTGAGATTTCAAGATATAATATCTCGTCCTAAAAGAAAATCAACATGTGACGAACATGGAGAAAAGTGAATGGGGTAAATTTTATCCTAATTGGATTGGGCCCTATATCTTAACTCACAAGTATGGCTCGGGAACTTATCAATTATCTTCTCTTAAAGGAAGGCTAAAACTTGAGATTTTAAATGCCTTGCAGCTCTAACCATTATTTTGTTAACCAAGAGTCATTTCACCTCATGTTTAACTTGAGCTCATCCCTTGAGTATCCCTATTACATTCATTCCCCTTCCTCTTCAACCTTACTCCTACACACTTAGTTAACTTATGTAGTGGTCTGGTTTTTCCTTCAAAGTGGAAAAATCCTAAGCCTATATAGTCTTGTCCATGACTAAAAGTAAAAAACAAAATGGGATATGTGAAAAATTATAAACTCTCAGATTAAGCTTCTTAATGTAGACTACTCCCTTGAAGGATAGTTACGTCACTTCCCTTTGATACTATCAATAGACTGCTCCCTTGAAGGATAACTATTTAAGCTTAAAAATAAATTATTAGACCACTCCCTTTAAAAGGATGGCTAAGCTGAGCTTTATTCTCAAAGGAAAATACAAATAAAAAAGGTTGTTCACATTAATCAGACATATATGACCTTAACCCATACAAAATTCCAATGTAGGCTTCCCACATTGATTAGCTGACACACAAAAAAAGAAATAAAAAACAAAAATAAAAGATCTTTAACTCATGTATTTACCTATAATAGTTCTTGGGTCACCCATAGTAGGGGCATATCATCCCCACTTCAAAGTTTATGCTACCTAAACATTTTTACTCCTTTACCCGCTTTTCCCTCATACTCTTTAAAGGGACTTTTAACTCACTTAACATAAGGTAAGCATGATGATTACTTAAAAAACACAATGATCTAAGGATATAAGGCATGAAAGAGGCTCATTTTCTTGAGATGAAAAATAATGTCATACCAAAACTATCAAATCCTACTCAATTTATTCTACACATACACCATCACAAATATGGAAAATTTCTAAGATGAAGCTAACCAACCAATTATGCAAATACCATCACATATATGGGAAAGGCTAGTCTAACTCAACTAACATGATCAATATTAACATCAAAATTAACATAACATCAATTCATAATCTATATCATAATCTATCATAATACATGCATCTCAAAATAATAATAAATGAACATCTCATGTATCTATATGCGCTCAAAATACATGTCCATAACTACATCATCATAATATCATCTCTCTCTCTCTCAAAATATACATCTCACATATTTAGCTCAAAGCTAGTATACATATAACATATATAACAAAAAAGGTAAACTCTGACACTCAGGGTCCTCGAGGCTCTCCACATGGTCATGAGGAAGTAGTGTCATCACCACTTTATACCCATTTGCATCTACATGAGCTAGAAGCTATGGCACATGACATAGACCTCTCCTACTCTCTAAAATCTAAATATCTTTAAATCTATATAAACTCCCTAATGGCCCTCTCATAATAGGTAATTTCATCTAGGGCAGTAGTATATCTCACCAAAGATATAGTCTATGGAGGTCCCATAGAACCTAATGATGGCCATGTCTGTGTTGGTCCCTTTGGTGGAGGAGGAAGATTAGCCTAACCTACTACTCTCAGAGTATCCCTCTCTACTATCACTATAGTCACTTGACCCTATAAAACTCTGACCTGGCCCTATAGTGTCACCACCTACTCCTATAAGGCCAATACATATGCCTATGTTGTATCTCTATCCTACATTGCTACATATCATGCCTATACAACTATATCTCTCTCTCTCACACACCAACCATTGTAAATCTGGTGGTGGCTTCCTGACCTCCACCACAAGATGTAAACTTGTCCACCAAGCTGTATATGATATTGTGCACCCTAAATCTACAACACCCAGCCCTACTAGTGGCTCCTTAAAATTTATCCCATCTATCTTGGGGTAATGGAAAGAGTGCCTCTATGTCATCCCTCTTATATCAAGGGAAGGTAGGTAGAATATCCTATAGCAGACCAAACTACCTTTTGACCCATGTCATAAGTACCATCTCCAACACACCATCTTGTCTCCTCCTAACCCATAGTGAGTTTTGAAAACCAACAAGATATTTTTCCTATCCTCTAAATATCAAGTATATTAGGTATGTTCTCCACACAATATCTTTAGGGATTAAACCCTCAAACATGCATCTATAATAGGCAATATCATACACTATGACTTTCATTCAGGTTTGTACCATGCCCTCTATCCACCATATAAAACCAACCCTAAACCTAGTTAAGATCATGATAGGTAACCCTAATGGGAATGTCACCATGTTGTGCTTGATTCCCAACAATATAGTAGATGGCTGACACACAAATTATATTTCCATCATAGTCTCAAACCCTAAAACTCTCTGTATATTTGTGCTAAAAATATTGGACCCCATGTAAAAATAGTCCATTACTCAACCATCTATGTAAGCACACCTATCAATGAAATCAAAAATCTACCGCCATATATATCTAGTAATGCATACACCATGATCCTGATCATCATCAAGATTCTTAGTCAATGTTACTCCTCATCAGCCATATATAATGGCTAATAGGTGAAACTTGTAGATGATAAGTCACCTCATTAACATGGTCATCATATAATGCCACCATGTGGATATTATGATCCTCTCTCAAGCATGCAAAGAGATCCTCACTCTAGAGTGACAGCCCTAAAATCCTATAGACATCCTCCTAGGTCACTATTAACTCTGTGGTCGGTAGAAGGAAGGTATTAGTGGTGTGATCCCACCTCTCTAGCAATGCTATCATAAGACTTACATCTTGGGTGATTCAAACATACTATCATACTCCTCTTAACCCCACTATTTCCATGTGTTCCCACTTGTTTACAGTGGCATCCCTCCTCATACATGTCAAAAACCTCAGTAGACAATCATATAATGTCATCTCCATCCTCATGTACATCCATATACACATAACTCAAGTCACGTACTTTTTACTATAACCTAGCACCACCTTTTTCCCTTCTCTCTAGGAGAACTACATTAGTCTAAGGCCCTAAACTAGGTTATGTAGGAATAACTCAATTGATACAGTGTCTTTTGAGGTTAGGTCAGCCATATACCCACCTAACTAACTACCCTACTCATTTCTCTCTACCCTAGGCTCCACTGTCTCTCTCTCTCTCTCTCTACCCTAGGCTTTACTTCCTCTTCTCTCTCTCTCCATACTAGTCCTAACTTCCTATCATAACTCTAGGCCTCATGGCCTATATTCCTGACCCTTGACACTATGCCTTGTCTTTTAAGCCCTATGCCTCTTGACCTATCTCAACCTACCTTTTTACCAATTTCCCCTAACACACATTTTAATGATACCTTAAATATTTTTCCTAGGCTTTGGGAGGATGACATTAGACTGAGGCCCTAAATTGGGCTATGTAGGTAGCACTCAGTCAACACAAGGTCTTTTGAGGCTATCTCGACCATTAGGCTAGTTGACTACTTCCACTAGGGATCCAAATTGACCCTTTCTCCTATCTTGCTAGACATTCATAGTCATCAATGTCAATATTAATGCTAACATCAATGATTTTTAGGCCTAATTGTTGGTCAATGTTGATAAACACCTACCAACCTTGGTGTTGTATTGGTCAATGTTGATAGACTGACTGACATTGGTGATTAGTTCAGCTCTAGGGTCATCCCAAGATTACAATTTAACCTAACAAAACCTAACCCAAATTTCCCCCCAACTTATCCTAAAACTACTCTACCCTATTTCTTACCCCTCTACTAACATTTTATATTTCCCACCTCTAAATTATCCTATAGAATCAAAATGACCAAATCAAGCTTATCATTAAGGATGTTACCTCATCTCTCCATCTCCTCTAGGCTAGCACATATAGATCTTATAGTCATATGCCTCTTATTGGGTCCCCTCCTTACTCTGCCATCTTAGTCACTCTCACAAGGCTATTTTGTCACCAATCACAAGTTGTAAATGAGTTTGGTCAACTATTAAACCCCCTTTTTGTTAGGTTTGGTTAACCATCAATGTTAGCATGTTTAACCTAATCTATCAACATCAATGCTTATTACTACTGACATCAGAAACAATACCCTAATATGTTGACATTATTACTATTTAATATCAATGTCGGCACCATGTAATTAATCCTTTCACCATCCCCAACTTTTTTGACTTTACCCATCACTAGGGTAATTTGGATATCACATATATCTCCCTGACCACAACCACCAACTTGGAGATCACATATATCTCCCCAATCTTGACAATCATAATTAGAGATCACTTAAATCTCCACTCATGATTATTTTTATTGGAGATCACAACTATCTCCTCACTCATTTACCCTTTTACACAACCCTTACATTGCTTGTCTAAACTGCTTATGTTATTCGGCTATAGTTAGTTATTATGTACTTTCATGTATTTTAGATTGTGAACATGATCATCCTATGAATTTTAACATTTTTATGTTTTTTAGGGACACTTGCTACCTTAGATACCTGGGACACAAACCATTGGAGCTATAACTTTGAATGTTTTAACCTTCTCAAATCTCACTTACAAGTTGTGCTTTAGCCATTTATATCTGAGTCTTCCTCAACCTTTCATATTCTTGACTTTATTGACAATATGTCATAGTAGTATATGCATATGATGTGATACTCAATTCTCCACCACTCACCCAATTACCTTTTTATCAAATTGGTACCTAATTCTGGTTTCTCCTCTATTGATTCCCATTTTAAGGGGGGATACCTCATCCAATACTTGGAGCATCTAACTCCCATTTTTGTCTTAAAAAATTTTTAGTGTAAATTACAATACAAAAAGGGGAAAATGTAGATACCAAAATTACATCATACACATGTGTGTAATTCCCTCCATCAAAACCCCCCTTAAGCTTATTTTTCAATAAAAACAATTAGCCTCCCTAACCTATGATTTTACCCCTCACACAATTAATTAATTTAAAATAATTAATTAAGTTAATTAAAAATCCATTTTGCCACCTTACCTAGCCACCTCATCCTAAGGCTAATTTTCCCCTGATGAGTCACCTTAGGACCTTCTCTCCTCATCCTAACTACCCAAGACTTATTCTCACTTCAAAACTAAATTCGTAATAAATTACCTCCTTCTTAAACTCTTATTTTTACCATTTTTAAATTGGTGCCACACTTGGTATGAGGAATAATAGAAAATAGGCTATAAATAGTAAGCTTTACCTATTTTAGGACCATTGACATCAGTCAACCCATGGTTGATGTCGATGATATAAGCCAAAATCCAACCTAAAGTTCCAGTCAGTAGAAATAAAGAAAATTTATTTCTTACTTACATTCAAGCATTGGGCATTTAACTTTTGACATATTGGCTTATTTTCATCTTATGAAATTCAATCATGATTAAGAACTAAGCTCTTAATGACCAACAACACCCATTTGTTCTATCTATTCAAGCCATCAGTTTGGACTATCTAATAGGGAACATCAATTTGGCATTTATCATTTAGTCACCATTATAACTAAGTACATCACTTATTCAGTAGGTCTTTAAGCATTTATTCTTCTATTACTCTATATCTACTATGCCTTTATTTACACACCCTTAACCAAACCCTTGTGAGGGAATTACAAAGTTTTCTTACTTGTTTCTCCTCTACCTAACACACCAAACCTCTAACAAGATCTACCCAGACCATACTCTCCTCTCTCTCTCTCTCATAACTCTCCCCAACCTGATCAAAACCACTTTCTAGACCTAAAAAATCCTTTTGTAAGCTCCTAGACAATTATTTCCCCTACCGAGCTCAACAGCCTAACTGACATTGGTCACCTTCACCACTGACCTCAGTAGTATAACTAATATCGATTACCCCCTACTAACATCAGTAATCATGGACACCTCATATACTAATAGTCCACCTAACTTATCACATCAATAACCATCTGATCTAAAGTTCAATGTTTCATCACCAGAGTTAAAAATTAAAGAAAGACCCTATACTCCTCTTCTTATATCCTCAAAAGCCCTCTTTGAATAACTTGTTTCCACCAACATGATTATCTACCAACCCATATGACATCTTGATCTTGCCAACCCTAATCCCTCTTGGTATAGCACTAACCATTACTATGTGTATCACCAAACCTAAGAGCATACCACTAATTAATGTCATAATTTAGAAATCTATGCCCAATACCTCATTAACCATGGTGACATTGAAATAGATAATTAATTATATTGGTCTACATTTAAAGGTGGAAAAAAAGAGGAATGCCAATATTTAATTCTTTATTATGATCAAAACCTTCCGTTATTAACCCAAGGTCAAGTTACCACATCCATCTTTCATGGTCTTCCCATCTTAGACAAATCCTCCATCAAAAACAAGTATGTTCCCTTTGAACCTATCCTCCCTTTTCTCACATTATTCTATGAACCCATCTTTGGTGAATCCATTATCCATCCTTTATATTCCTCTCCCCCATCACATCAAATATCCCATTTGGAGAGGTCACTTGAATCCAAATAATCCTCTATTAATAATATCATATCATGTATATTAGAGATAACATTGGAGTGAACACAAATCTTATTTACATCATGATCATGTTCAACACTAGTATTCAAATCATATATTTTGTCACAATAATCATTGTTGATTAATGTTATAGAACATAACCATGCCTACCATTTTAAGTATACCTATAATCTATATGTCAATCAATAAAATGGCATATCTTTTAATCCTAGATAGATGATGAAATCATATTAGAGTTTTTACAAGCTTTATCTATCGAAGATAGTCAAAGTAGATCTAATCGTACATTGAATATGTGGTCTTAGTGATCATTTTGTTGATCTTGAGGAGATTCTCTCTGATGTTTAAATTTGGTCTCCAAGTAACCCCTATGAGGACCATGTTTCCCTATCACCACTCATTGACCTCATCCTACCATTTACCCTACCTTCATCCATCAAACACCCCTCTCTTCCTATCAATGATCATTTAATCTGATATGATTCAAATATTCAATATATGTAAAATTTCCCTTAAGTTAGGGCAACACCATATAATACTCCTTTAGGAAGGAATAACTCCACAATGCTTCTTTCAGGGGAAAACCTCTAATATCCTCTTACAATAGAAGACTCAATGCTTACTTGATATCTTTACCATGATAATCATATCCTTTATATAGACATCTATCTAACCAATGGATGGGTAATCTCCTAATCCCAATGTAGGCTGACCATTACCCAATGTACCAATTCCACAAGTTACGCCATTATCCTAATATATTATACCCATATAACTAACTACAGGGATGTGTGCCACATGTCAGCATCTCCATCAACCCATATACATTAATATATCATATCCCTAGGTACATATCATTACTTCCCTCCTTGACATGTTTCATCCCTGAAAGATAGGAAGAAACCAAATAATGAGTGTGCTTCAAATCATTGCACAGTTGTCTCCAATCTTGATCATCTATCCATCCATATGTGATCTTGGTAGGTGATAGCTCTCCAAGCTTGTTTCCAAATTCCATTGTGCTCCTCTGATTTTATTCATGATCATAATTATATTTATTTGGTGTCTAAGCATAATTATTTCTCTTTTTATTCCATGTACCATATTCCACTACGCTACTCTGATTCCAACCATGACCATAGTAGGTATTCTTCCATGCATAATCATAGTGATTTCACCATTCATTCCATGTGCCATAGTATTTTTTCTTTAGATTCCATGCATATCCATAATGATTGGAAATTTTATTTCTTGTATAGACAAAATGATTGTTTTTATGACAATTCCTCACCTAGTTCCATGATTGTTTCCTCTCATGATGATGTGGGTGTCTATATACCTCAACTTTTTCCAATATTTTGACCTTATCCACCTTTACTTCTACTTCTTCCACCTTATTCTTATTCTACTTCTTCTTTATCATCATTATTTTCTTCATCTTCTAAATCCTCTTTTTCTTTTATATCCCATCGATCTAGGAAGATTTGTTCCATTACTTCCCATGAAGAATGATTTTGCGCAATGCTCAATTAATTAAACCACCAATGTTGTGTAGGCCCATACAAGGAAAGATATAATTCTATTTTCCATAAAAAAATTAGTATTATTCTCCTTAAAATTGAGCCACCATTCTCTAGCATCAACATCATCTTCCCCTGAAAATGTTTGCAACTTCATGATCCACAAACAAATTAGGGTTTATAAAACCCTAAAATGTCAATAAATCATACAAAACTGATCCAAAAAGTCCCAAATATTTAATTTATCTTCCTCTTATGATATTGGAACCTCAGTAAAACTTTTGTCAAAAAATGTCACAAATTTTGACCTATAGATTAAATATATGAAAAAACATAAAATCACAACACATCACACGAAACAACTCCAATAATAATGAAATTTTGAATGTGTTTCTCTTATATCTTATTACATCTCTAGTAAAAATTTCTAATAAAAATTTCCTATATTTCTGAATATATAGAGAAATTATTATAAACCCAAAAATAGAAATAATGCCTTCAAAACTTATCAAAAAATATCTATTTTTTTACTATGACTTATTTAAAACATTATCAATATCTAGTAAAACAATTGTGGAAATTTTCACTACCAATAAAAATATATTGATGATTCAAAAAAAATAGGGTTTCGTTCCACGTAAATTGCCCAAATCAAAGCTCTGATACCACTTGATATGGTTCAAATATTAAATATATGTAGAAATACCCTTAAATTATGGCAAAACCATATAATACTCCTTTAGGAAGGAATAACTTCACAATGTCTCTTTGAGGGGACAACCTCCAATATCCTCTTACAATAAAAGACTCAATGCTTACTTGATATCTTTACCATGATAAATCTCCTTTATATAGACATGTATCTAACCAATGGATGGGTAACCTCCTAATCCCAATGTAGGCCAACCATTACCCAATGTACTAATTCCAAAAGTTAATCCATTATCTTAATATATTATACCCATATAACTAACTAAGGGGATGTGTACCACATATTGGCATCTCCATCAACCCATTTACATTAATATATCATATCCCTAGGTACATAGCATAATCACCTCCCTCCATAGGGATAGATGGAACATACATCATTGGAATCTTCCCTGATTAATATAACATGTGCTAAAAACACAAATTTCTAAGACAATATTTAAAAATTCATTCATAATGATCAAATCACCTTTGATCTAATAAGTCAAAATCAATAAAAGTCAAATCTTTAGCCTAAACAAACAGTGTCTTCCCCTAATAAAACCCTTTTTTAGGAACTAGGGGACCATCAAATTTAAAATAATTATCATTTATCAAGTCAAATATCAATCTCCTCTGGTGAATCCCAAGGTCAGGTACCAAGGGGAAGTCGAGATACAATCATGTTTGAAAATAAAAATATTGTCAAAAGTAGTATCAAGATGGATGATGATCCTTTAAATAATTACATCAAAGATAAATCATAAATTCAAAATGTCTTATATTTTTAAAAGTATTTTATCATATGGCACCAATAAAATATAAAATATCCAACATGTCCAATGGTATGTGTGACTACTAGTCCTAATCCTCAAACACCCATCACACGTCCCTATCATGATCATATCATTCATTCAATTCCTATACATAACCATAAAATTTAAACCCCAAACCCATGCATACCTCAACTCGTTATGATAGGCAATCTTATTTCTTGTAGGGGTGATGAAGACACTTAGTCTAGATGGCTAGAGGGGTCTCAATCAAGAGTAAATAAAGGTCACAAAGACATTAATACATATAGCATCAACAATATGATCCCAATATCACTTATCCAAAGAATATAAGTTGGTTGAATATCAATAAAATGTCTACATCCTACATCTCGTCCACTTCTAATACATCAAGATGTTATAAATGCTAAAATTAATTAATTAATTAATTAAAAAAATCATTCATTCAATGGTGAAAATTATGCCCCTGATTCCTTGGGCAAGTACCATGATTAAAACTAAGATTTTGACATAATGTTAAAATATTATATTATCTACATTATACCTCAACACTTGCGTATAAAATCCATCCCTTGTCAATCCCATCCATGCCCATGTTTTTCTATCTTATCCCTTGGTCTATTGCTCTTACCCATCATCTACCATCATATATTGCATTCTATTATGCCAATCCATTCTTATACATTTTACCTTTCTTAAAGGAGTAAAATATTTCTTGAGCAATGTTCTGGAATCATATTGGCATATCCTCCAATGGACACTTAGGAAACTAGATATCTAGTTCTTTCATGATGTGGCCATTGATGATCCCTAGTCCATTCTTCCTTGGTTCTCATCCACTTTTTGACATCATCCTCATATTTTTGTTGTCTAATCCATTATTTAATCCATCTTTATCCCTTATATAGGCTTGGTATTCCCTTTACTAGTAACCCCGTTTTTATAGTGTACATACATATCCCAGAATACTTAAGAATTGAAATATTTCAAAAAAACACTAAAATTATAACATTCAAAAAATCCCAAAAACCTCTAAGTTATCTTATGTCTTGACTATCCTATTCATCTTATCATATGTCCTAAGATTTTCATTTCATTGTAATCCTACCTTATATTATGTCCTAATGGTCTTATCAGTATTTTTTATCTTTCCTTATCTCAACATGATAGTCATCTTGTCTTATGTCTTTAGCAGCCTTATCTAGTCTTAGTCCCCCATCTACTCCAAGTCTATACCCTTGTCTAAGTATATAACCTTAATTTAACTCACATCATCATAAATAACTTAGTCTAACTCATCACTTGATCACTCATCCCATTGAATCTCATTAGGATAATAGACAAGACACTAATCACATCACATCTCTATGTATATATTTATGTGTGTGTGTGTCGTATTTATATAATCTATGTGTTTTTATTTGTATTTTTGTCTATATCTACTGATCTATAAATGTTTATCTATATATATCTCTTTTGTCTTATTTTGATCTTTCATGTAGCATAAAATGTTTTGTCTATTGGGCAATGAATGAGAATGCTATGATGACACCAAAAGTTACAATGATGCTTTTAAGTGCCCTCAATGATGTAGAGATCACTATTTCCCCTCTTATAATCATGCACTTGGCACAACATCCTCTTGGTCATACTTATATCATGAGACGTACTTCTTAGTGTTATATTTACATCATATTGCATAGACTATGATGAGCCTTATTAAATTAATGATGGCTTCATAATGGACTAAATTCATCATGTTTCCTACCTTCTATCACCTACTTAATAGTATAATAATATTAAACCTATCATCAAATTGATCATCCTAGTCTACTTGTCTAATATATAATCATTCTTACATGCCATTTATCATCTCATCTATACTCTGTAATTACTCATCTATCATCTCTCTAGTTAACACCATCTAACATCTCATCTCCCATCGTTTCTCCTAATCCTTTTATCTTCATGTCTAATATTTGAGTCATATGTTCTATCTAACAACTAAAATGTCTTATAGTCATTTTCATCCTCCTCCTCTAGTCTATCTTATCATCTATCATCTACTCTAAACTACATTGGCCCTAGGTCTTTTTAGACTATGTATGAAGTGCTCAATCACATTGTGTGCCTAAGGTCAGCTTGACTAATCTCTCCACTTTCCCTATCATTAATAATCACATATCTCTTATCCCTCATCATCCCCAAACCTTGCATCAGTTAAATCATTGAGCTATAATATCAATCATTAATCAATCAATATGTTGATCAATCACCATCCCCACAATAATCTCCCCAATATTCCCATTCAATCACCCACCCCTGTCGATTAGGCTTAAAAAATCATAGGATCCATATTTTCTTCCATCAATCATCCATTATCACTAATTAGTCAATTCATCATTTAAATTTTACATTTTTCTCCTTCGATTGTGCCATAACTAGAATCATAACACATTATGGCTCATTGATTTGATACAATGTAGTCCAATTATTCACCTTCATCTTTTGGTCACTTGATCATATCATTTATTATTTCTCATCTCCTTCATCATATCACTTTATTTCATCTTTGATATGCAATCATCATTAGTCTTATCAAATCGTTATCCTATTTTGGCCTAATGCTTTCTTACGTAGGCATCTTTTCTTAGGATATGTCAATATCTCATGGCCTTATTTAGTAATCATCTTAGTCTGTATCTCTTCCTGACATGTGTCCTTACATTAGATATGTCTAAATATTTTTACCTTTTTTTATCATCATCATGTTATGTTTTATTCCCCCTTAGGATGTGTCAACAATCATGACACAATTTTTTACACTCCATGTGCATAGGTCTTTACCGAGAACATCATCAATTTGTGGCTCACAACTCATGTGGAGTTTATTTTATTCATCATTGATCCCCTGTATAACATCCCATCCCCTTATCTCTTCACACATCCCACCCCTCATTTCCTCTTTTGAGTGGCCATCCATCTCATTATTCTATGTATGTCCCCTAGAGAGGGAATCATATCTACTAACATCATTTATTAGCATTCATCCATGAGTGTCTTTCTTATTTGAAAGACCATTTCTCCTTTCACTTCATTCAATCACAATACCCTTTCAAAGAGGGGGAAAATTTATGCACATAAATTTGTTCACTTCATTTATCCTCACTAACATTACTATTAGTCAACATGAACATCACTAATAATCCCATCAAATTTCATCTAAATTATCCTTACTAATCCTCTTAATCCTTATTTTAACACCCCTTTAATTATTCATATCCATGAACTAACATTATATGATCCCAAAAATCAATTAATTCTTATAATCATGTATTATTTGTCAACTAACCCCTATTTATCCATTCTATGGAGTTTTAAAATTCTCTTCCACCTACCTTAGCCTATGAGTAACCTTTCCTACTCTCTTAGATTCTTTAAAACCCCATTATATGATGAATAATCATATATTAATTATAATTAGGCATCCAAAAAGACTCTATAGGCTTGTGCTTATAGATCATTCCCTCCTCTATAATTATCCAAGAAATTTTTAATTCCTTGAATAATTCTCCACCATTGATCATCCTACGACCAAATTATAATTTTTTCAATTGATTCTCCATCCTTCCTATATTTAAATTAACTATACCTCCATTTCTAAAATAACTATAAAATCCATTATCCTTCATTTTAAAATATTATATCAACTAAATCTATAAAACTATCATCCAAGTCTTTTGATCAAGCTAATATCTGCTAAAATTTTTAGTCTATTTGTAAACAATCTCCATCTATAATATTTAGTCTTTTTATTTGGATATTGATTGGGAAGATTTAGAATTATACTAGAATATTGTTTTAAATCTTCATTTTATTTCATTTTGATCTAATGATTTCCAATTTTTATGGTATATTGTAGATTTGGGTGTTTTGGATATAATTTGTATATCTAAATCAACTACTCAAATTTATCACCTCAGACCCCCATTCTTGTTCATAATAGTGTAAAAAATAAAATTATCTATGCCCTTATTCTCCACATATATAGAAAACACAAGGTCTACATGGACCATTCCACCCGTACTACCACCATAGCCTTTACCTCCCTAAAATCCTCTTCCTATTTATTGATTTTCAAATCCTTATCTATTATCCTCTTGTTTTCCCATAACATAGGATGATTATCCTCTAGTGGGACTAAACCCACCTCATATACTTAATAGAGATGATTTTCTCCTTTTAAACTAGTTGAAATCTTAAAATTCTATTTATTCTATTTTTCTTCTACCTTCAAAGCTAATTGGTAAGCCTCTTCTATGCTATTTATTCTTTACCTACTCAATTCATATTGATTAGAAACCATTAAACCATTTAATGCATTTAAACCATATGTTTTTCTATTTATTAATGCTCTACTCATATATATATATATATATATATATATATATATATATATATATATATATATATATATATATATATATATATATATTCTAATACACATATGTATAATATTGTACATTATGATATTTCTACCTTAAATTTTGAAATATTTTGTAGAGGGTAACTTGTGAATAATATATATGAAGAAATTTATCTTTTAGCTTATTCTTCATCTTGATCTAAGTGTTGATATTTTATTTACCCTTTCATTGTTTCTCATTCTACAGATGAGCCTACCAAATCATTACACAAATCTTCAATTTTGTGCATGCAAACATTAATTTATTTTTCTATTTCATACTATTTAGCCAATCTATTAACTCTTCTTCTTTTAAACTTCTTACATAATCCAAAACATTTGCCTTGAAGATCAAAATTTTTAATGCAACAAACTATAATATCCAAGGTCAAAGGGTAGTCAACTCCACCACAAGGTGAGTCATGATTAAATGGATAATTTGAAGTGTTTTTGGTTAGTAATTTATTTCTAAGATATGAGAACACATATTTAAGGATTATTTATTTCAAATGAATTGTTATTTTATTAATTTACAACATATATTATAATATGTCATGTTCAATGTTCAAATATAATTTAAGGATTCTTTTTATCATAAGGGACCAAAAACATTTTAATATCCTTCTTGTTTGTTTCCTTATATGTTAGAAAAATGAATAGTAACCATTTCAAGTACATGGAACCCTAAAGGTTAAGCACCTGAGATCATATCAATATAAGGGATCCTTAACCCATTAGGTGAAAAAAATTATGGTTTCGAATCAATGGAATCATAGAACAAGGAATTTATGAAATTAAGTTATCATCATTCACTGAACCTTTATTTATTTATAATAGGAGGACTTGAGATTAATATACAACCTTTTATAAAACCCAATTTCTTTATCCCATTAGGAATAATTTAGACACTCATCCCAATGCCAAAACCTTAATCACACAAAACATCAAGGTTTATTCAAAATCAAATATAACACATCTCCATCACTCACATAGTTAAGATGAAACATATGTTAATATCAACATTAAAAAATAATGATAAGTCTCACATCATCCTTAAATCCGTTCTAAGAGGAACAACAAGACAAAGTATCCCATTTTGATTAACAATTTATGCAACATGTTATAAGATTAACTCAAACACTAAAGCTAAGATATTTATCACCTAATAATTTTGTACTCACACAAGGTGAAATGTACAAGAAATGTTTCATCATAATCAAACACTTTAGAAAGATAAAAATTTACCAATCCAATAAAGGAATAAAATTATAGACATATAATTTTAACCATTAAGTGATTGATAATGTTTAAGTTTGATATCCTTAACTTTCTTAGAATATTCACCATTTTTAAAAATTAAAATATATGAGGAAGCACTAAATACTCTAAAAATTGTCTAAAAATCACTTAAAACATCATTTTTACATCTATAATATACTTATAGATACCTATTATACCTTTTCCAGTAGTCTCTAACCTTTTAGGATAGGACCACACTAGGTGAAATGGGCTTGCACTATGGCCTTATTCCCCATGTTACAATGGTAAATTTTAAATTTGAGACATTTCAATTAATCCTCTCAAATGTTTATAAAATTTGGTTAGCAAAAATATTCAAAATATTCCTCTATAGAATAACATAAAGGATTATCCAAATACATCTATCAATAATTTGTTGATTCTACCACATATTGAGAAAAATAGTACTATTTTCTCAAATTTCAATTTTGATACATTCTAAAAGTCATAGTCCAAGTATAAATTCAATATATTGTAGGTCAAGTATATCCATTATGAATAATTACAATTGGTTTTCTAGTTACATTCATATAGTTGCATAATCATGGATCACATCCTCACTCTAAATGGGATAACTAATTTATCCTGAGGCCATTTTTATGTATGTAGGAAATACTTAGATTATACATGTTTTTTTAGGGTAGATCAGATATTCCCTTAACCCCATTCCAACATTTTTGAATTTTATATCATGTTTGTTTATTATGTAGGAGCTAGGAATTTGTATTTTTCATGTTTTTCATCATGAATCAACTCTAACACAAAATCATATAGCCCTCATAGATAGTTGTAGGTGATCCTGAAGGAAATTAAATCACATATTCAATATGGACATGGGTATAGTCAACAAGTAAGGAAACATTGCACCCATGTCCTAATACTATGAAATTTTCCCATACTAGTTTTAATTTTTAATTTCATATATGACATAATATACAGGTCTTATCAAGGAGTTTTTATACATAGTTAGCCTACATAGTAGCATAAAATCTATTTGAGGGAGGTTTTCACATATATTGGTTAAATTTATTATTTTTAGCTAATTTCTAATTTTATAAATTATGTATTTTAATTATAAATATGTATGTTTCCCATATATCAATTTCAATAGTTTAGATCTATTATTTTTACTCATTCTATTAAAAATAGAAATAAGTATTCTAGTGAACCCATTATTTTTAGAACATTTTATGATTTTTTGCTTAAATTTTATCTTAGGACTTCATTCATATTTATGCAAATAACCAACACTAAAACAAAATAAGCTTCAACCTTGGATATAAATTTGAAACACCATGATTTAATATTATTCAACCCTGGATTTAATTTAAAATTGAATGAATTATTTTGTGACCTCGGATAACATATGATAATGAAGCTATTTCATTCAACCTCGAGTTGAATTTTTTTGATATCTATAGACACAAAAAAATCATTTTTGTTTTAAATTTATATTATATATTCTTGTTGTTATAGTAGTTTTAAAACTATTTAAGGATTGTTATTACAAACTACATAATGATATATTTTACATATTTTTGTGGTGTGAAGGTTTTACCCAAA